>DWAK01000340.1:0-11504 GCA_018230145.1 Lepidochrysops patricia
CTAAAAGTTGCCTCATTTTTCATGTACACGGACTCCATCTGGTTGTAGCGCGCGGTGACCAATCATTATCTATGATTTTCGAATTAAAATATATACCTAATATAATTATATCTGAATAGGTATCATAAAGGCCGACCCGTCTATTCGTTTGGACGGAGAAGTTGTGAAAAGTTCAGCTTTTTTCTCCTGAAAACGCTTAGCATAATACATTTTAAATTTACGATTAAAGATTTGTAACTAGTTGTAAATTAGTAACTAAATTTACGATTTAGTAACTATTTATTTACGAATTTACGAATATAATTATATTACGAATATAATTTACAAATACAATTACGAATACAATTTATGAATTTACGAATATAATTATATTACGAATATAATTAGGTATATATTATTACGAATTTACGAATATATTAATATCATTTACGAATTAGTAACTAAATTAGTAACAAAATTTACGATTAAAGATTTGTAACTAGTTGATTGTTTGGTACAAACTCTTTTGATTTTCCATTAGGTACCTACACAATATTTAGAGGGCAGTTTAGTTCTGCCAAAAACCCTGCATAAAGTTAAGACATTAATTAGTGACCTTATCTTATCTTTGTTTACCTGTCTAACATTTTTATAACACTCTCACCGTATGAAATGACAACATTAGCCACAATGTGAACATTTCTAACTATTTTTAGTGTTTAAAAGTTTAAAGATCCCTAAAAACTTTAAAATTGAGACGTAGTGACGTAAATGTAGTAACTTTAGATTTTAGGACTAAAATAATATTTAAATACTGAGGTAGGCGTATTGTGAATATCCGCATCTAAATTTGTTTTAATAAAATTTAAGAAAGAATACCATAAAGAAATAAGAAAAATTTAATTATTAGAATATTTTTGCTGTAGTACATAAAACGCTACATTTGTAAAACTCGTTTTAAATACACACAGAAAATTAAAAATATATTTGAGCAAGGACTCACCCGATATTTCTTCAGATCTGAATACTTCGACGTCGACTGAAGTTCACTGAGCACTGTACACTCGTAAGTTTCGGAAGCGGGTAGTTTTCACCGCGGACGAGTCACGACCGGCTCGTTTGCGTTTTTGATATCATTTGATTGTATAATTTGAACGAGCCGTGCTGTAGGCTCGTAGGCCGTTTGTTGCCGCGCGCGGGAAACGCTCTCGAAGATAATCCCACAAAGCGCCATCTATTTCTCAGTGGCGGAACTAAACTATGCGCGATTGTGCCCATTCCTAACGATCGAGCCACACTTACGGGAAATGCCACTGTTGCGACAATGAACTAAACCTTAGGGTTGTGGACGAATATTAAGAAGATATGTTTATAAAAAAAAAATGGATTCAGCATTTTCAAATTCATTTCAAAATGTAAGCCTTTTAAGCCGAGGGAAAGAGGTTTAATAAAATAAATTTTATTCAGTAATATAATATGACACTTATAATCATAAGTTTTATTACATTGATATTGTCTTATACAAATATAACTTTCAATTTTAAAGGCATACCTATTTAACCTACTTTGAAAACATAAAGGAGTTACTAAATTGTTTCTAATATAAAATAAGTTGGAACATAATTGTGACAAAAACATACACTTTATAAATTAAAATAGTCACAGCTACATACAAAGGTAGAAAATTAAAATAGCTATCAGTAAAGTACTCCATAGTATCATAGTCACAAATCAGAAATTATCTCTCTCTCTTAAACTGTTACAATTCCATATACAATGTATCAATGATGAATCTATTTAAGAATCATAATTTAGGATGAAAGAAATAAAATCTATTGTTGACATATTTAACACTTACACGGATTTATATCCTTGTCTCTTTGAAACAGATCTATTTAAAAGTTCACCACTTACACTATAAATACACTAAAATGTTCATAGTCAATATTTACAAATAACATTTATTACAGTAAATAATAGGTTTACACTTCTTC
Organism: Lepidochrysops patricia; assembly: GCA_018230145.1. Lineage (NCBI taxonomy): Eukaryota > Metazoa > Arthropoda > Insecta > Lepidoptera > Lycaenidae > Lepidochrysops > Lepidochrysops patricia. The sequence continues at coordinate 1,974 of DWAK01000340.1, forward strand.
AAGGTCACACCGCGACGGGGCCCCCTTAGGGATCTCCTTTTTGGGTGTCGGTTCTTTGGAAGGTTCTGCAAACAAAATCTATATTAATGAAAACTTTCACAGACCTTAAGTTTTTTTTATTATAAAAAGTGTTGTTGTAGAAGGTTTTCACAGTAGTTGTGTTCTTACCGCTAGTTTCGCCTACTAGTGTGGACTTAATGTTGGCAGGGTCTGATGTCGGCAGCTTTATACCTTGCTTCAGCACCATCGTACCATCCTACAACAAAATACGTACATTTTATTTGAGTCGTTTCTATTAACGTCCTTAATTGAACACACGTATTAACAAACAATACTTACCTAAGTTAATTAGCATTGCTTTGCAATGTTTCTTGTCCTTTTGACAAGCTTTTTAATTCTTCGCTATGCGTATGCATAGCGACATATAGAGCTTTATGATTAGTCCGTTTTTGTTGCGTTGAAATGACATATTTTAATCTGTCATTTCTATAAATGCTGACTTTGCACAGCAATGCTAATTAACTTAGGAAAGTATTGTTTGTGAATATGGGTGTTATTATCAATAATAGATCAAAACAAGCGCTTATTTCTCTTTGATTGGCCTACAATGGCATTTGCTACACACACTCCAGGTGTGGAAGGTATTTTCTGTCCATTCGGACAACCCTTTGCTTCTATTTTGTTTAAAAAATCGTACCTTCATTTCAACAAGTCCTTTCTTAGCCATGGCCTCAACTTCCGCTCGGGTCATCACAATTTTCTGGACTTTGACCACTTTCTTGCCAATTTGCATCTCGCACAGGTCCCCAGCGGTGACAGCTACAATTTAAAAATTAACCATAAGTACACAATTTCCTCTTATCATATCATACATAAAATAACTCCTAATTATAGGTATGAGGTAAACGCCATATTATCATCTCTTAAGTTAAAGTTTTAAAGATGATAATATAACCTATGACGATATTGAAATTAACACTACTGAAGAAGTTTTATTAAAACACTCACGTCTTGCATTCGCTGGTAGAGGCAGAGGTTTCACACCTGGAGGTAGGGCCTTCATGGAGACCTAAAACGAAGTTTATTAGCTATAATTAATAATTTAATAATATTATGTAGTAAAGAGAAGGTTATTCACGGGAAGGATTAATACACAATGTTTTTGTCACTTTTGTTAAATGTTTGACACATAAAATACCTTTTTATGTGTCAAACATCATACCTTTTTGAGTGTATGTCCACCGGGATACATTAGTACGGGAGGCGAGGACTTCACTTCAGGAGAAATATTTGCTGACTGAAACAATACATACAAACAAATCTTCAGTGGCTTATATAGAATCGAGTTGTATAATACTGAGAAAAGTATTCATACAAAAAAAAAACACTAACAACCAAATAGTATAATTTATTGTAAAAAGAAATAAATGTAAGCTGTACCTTATTTCCTTCTAGTAAGTATTTTAGCTTGCTAGTGCTTGCTTTATTCGCGTCTTCCTCCGAGTCAGATTCCTTCCTTATTTTAGCTGGTCTGTAAAAATACAGATTTATTAAGTATAATAATAAAGATATTACATATTAATTTACATATACACTCTACATACTCGACATACTCTACATACAAATTCTTATCTCAAAAAATGTGAATATGGGATCCATATATCCAATAGTGAATATATAGTATGAACCATTTGGTACCCCAAATGAACAGGTACAATTTTTAGTGGCGTACAGATTCAGCACGATTGTGAATTATTATTTATGGTATTTATCAGTTGAAACAAACTTGATATCATTCTGACAAATATCCAAAACATTTTCTTCTTTATGATTTATATGCTTGGTATATTACTTACACAGGTGTGGCGGCGTCTTTCCGCGGCCGCCCGCGTTTTCTGACGGGCGTGGCGGAGGTGGTGGCAGTGGGCGTGGCCGTGGGCGGGGTCGCGACGGGCGTCGGCTTGGGCGACTGCTTTATACTCGACCGCCTGCCGCGCGGACGGGACTGCAACAATGTTGGTCGTTATGAAAGTAATATTTTAAAATATTATTATTATACACGGAATTATAAAATGTAATCGGCGAGGTCAACTAACTCTACACAAAGTTACATATTTCATTGCAACAACGGCATCGTAAAAATCGATTTTGGTGTGAGCCTAGTGCCTTTTTTATTATTTTTTTTTTCGCCGAGAAAATGCATTTATGCATTTCGCGGAGGATGTGGTGTTCTGCCCGTGAGTATGTGAGACTCGGCTGCACTCAACCCAACAGCGCAGTCCCTAATCACAAAAAACTCGGCGGTACTCCACTCAATACATTGGCGGGCCACGGGACCGCGTGAACCTAACACCGCGACTCCGCCGGCAGTTGTCCGCAATCTTGCAGGTCCTTCAGGGTTGATGCTATTGAGCCTAGTGCCTACCTCCATTAGAAACTGTTTTTAAACCTCAGGAATATATCCTCACCTCGACCTCCTTGTACTCCTCATCATCGTCGTCCTCCGTGTCGTCATCGGACTCGAGCTGCGACCTGTCACGCACCATTTTGGCGTAGTTCTTAACTTTGGACGGCCGCGTCGAGCGGCGGATGCCTTCGTCGGTGCTCTTGTCGCTCGAGTTACCGCCGTTTTTGAGTAACGACTGAAATAAACAGATATTATTTATTTTTGCAAACTTTGCATGCGCAAATAAAACATGTCAAGGTAACCAAGTACAAATTTTAATTATATTAAGTTAAATAAATGAAGTGTTATTAGATAGTAATATATGTTTAATCATTGGTTCAATGTGACTCAATAATTAATTAATTACCTTGTTATCTTTCTCTTCCTTGTCGTTGCCATTTGTTTTTGGTTCTCTCTCCTTCTCTTTAACTTCCTTGGGCTCTTTATTTTCTTTGGTGGGCACTTTCTTGGATACAAGTGATCTGACAGGTTTTTTCTCTTCACTGGACCTATAAAATGAAATTCACAAATACGGTGACGCGATTGGAAGATATATATATGATATTCTAATATATAAAATTCTCGTGTCACAGTGTTTGTTACAATACTCATCCGAAGCGGCTGAACCGATTCCTATGAAATTTTTATATACATATTCAGTAGGTCAGTAGTATCGGCTACTATCTATTTTTTATTTCAGGCAGAACAACGTCTGTCGGGATCAGCTAGTTATTATATAATAAGACCTCATATTTACTTTAATTTTGGTGTAGATGTGTGCAGCGGTTTTCTGCTCTTTGCATTCGCATCAGTTGACTTATTTGGAGTCTTTGAAGAGGTGGTCTGAAATACAATACTATGTAGGTTATTAATTATTATTATTAATTTATTGTCATGTTTGGAGAAGCTCTCGTGTCAATTATATTGAAAATACATGATCAACGACTGCAGAGTAGTAAGTGGTAGCTACTTTGCCTATAGAATATTTATTTTAAATTGGGTAAGGAATAACTTTTGAGTGAGTCCCTTGTCCGATCTTACCCGTTTCAGTTCTTGTAACTCTTTCTCCAGAAGTCGTAGACTCTTGTCTCCAACACCGGAACTGCTTTCAACTTTAGCCGTTGGTTTCTCTTTCTTTACTGGTTCAGCTGCAATGACACAATCATAACATTAATCTAAGTGTAATTTCGAGCGGTGCGATTCAGCACATTGTTAGTTATAATACTGCGGGAATTGAATCCACAACCCCCCAGTAAAGATTCAAGCTCCAAATCACTTACGAATAAAAGGACAATAGACATTTATAAACTAGTTTCAATCTTAATTTTATTAATACACCTACGTCCTACATGTATGTTATATGTAAAGGCTTACCTGCTTGCTGTAGAGGTTTTGATTTAGATTCCTCTTCAGACCACACCATATCCAGTATCTAAAAATAAAACTCAAAGTTAAATAGCGAACTAGTTGAAATTAGAGGACTATGAATGAAAATGAAAAAAAGAAAGGAAAAATTGTAGTCATTTTAATTTTAAAATTCTTCGCCGCCTTTAAAATTTATAAGCAAATCAAAAGTGTTGCCCATCTTTTTCTGGCAAAACGATTAGTGATGTCAAATGTTAAATAAATAAAGTGTTCTCATTTACCTGAGTATTACTTTTTTTGGCTATCTTAGGAGATTTGGGGGGTTCCTTTGGCGTTTCATTAACCGCCACCACAGTCTCAGCGGGCTTGTATATCGTCTGCTCGGACAGTATCGTGATTGGCGGTTTCTTGATCACTGTATTTGTAGTCACAGGAGTCTCAACAGGCGGCATTTCCGCTTCGCTCTCTGCAAAACAAATATTATACACTTAGCCCCTTTTAGCGCGTAAGCGTGCCGTTCACACATATACGGTTTGTATAAGGACGGGCGACACGTGCGACAGGCGACAGGATGAGTCCACACTGCGTAGCAGCGAAGCGCCGCAACAAGTCACTGCAACTACACATTTGTTGTGCCACTCCCTTAATTTGCCATGTCACGATGTAAAATTACGCTTGGGTTTGTAACGTTAGGCGAATATGTATGTAAATAAAATATTCATAGGAAACATACACACAGACAACTAGTTAAAAGATATAAATGGGTATATGTTACCTTCCGAATATGTGTTTTCAACCTTCTCGTTTTTAATGTCATTAGTTCCTTTTATCTGGAATGGGAGAATTGGAAAATTAAATATGAATGCTCTTAAATATTTAAGACTTGACACTTGAAAGTTATTTAAGTTGCCTTCGAGTCCTATATACGACTTTTAGGAGATCGTTGGCTTATTAGACAACATTGAATAGTTTATCAGCGGTATAAATATTTCATGGGTAATGGGTAGAAAAATATGTCATATGATATTCAAAAAATAACATACCATAAATTCGTCCGGTTTCTTGATTTCTATCACCATATTGTTTTCATCTACTTCTTTTACTGTAAAAAGCGTTAGAGCGATGACCAAACAGAAATCATCAATTATTTGACAATTCAATGTTTATTTATAATTGTGAATAGACTATAGATATAAGATAATAATCATTCATATTATTACAATGAAGTTAGGAACACTGTACGTAGAATAATAACTTCAAAATGAACCATACCATTGATAGAGTTGTCTTCATCCTCATAATCAGCATCTGACTCCTCATGCGCACCCTAAAACATAAGATTAAGTTAGCACTTATGCTAAGAGAATTAATAACGGATACAAGTAAGTAACAATAATAAACAATATTTAAAGTAACACTGGAATTGTTTAGCTTTCAAGTCGTTTGGTAGTTACGATTACAATCACAGACTTACACACGCACGCACGCAAGCACGAACCCTGACGAATATTGTTGTGTATACCTGTTGCATTTCGTCCATGTGAGCGGCCATCATGTGCCCGTCTAGTTTCTCCCGCGCAGTGAACACCAGCTCGCAGAAGTCGCACATAAACTCGTCGCCTGAAAACAGAGAAAATGCTGTTCGGTATTGAGAGAAATCGTCACCAATTTTGAATCTGAACTCTGACAAGTCTTGTCAAAATATTGGACCTGTACACGTGCTGTATATTGATAACTTGGTTATAATATAAAAAAATATATTTTTCAGAGACACATAGGCCTTTAAAAGATGTCAATCTTAAAACTTAATGCCTTATTAAAATTAATATTAAACTAAAGAGAAATGGAAAATAGGAACGTGGAAAGGAAAACAAAGAGATTAACTTAATCCTTTACTAATGCATGCACAATACACACACGATGTCGAAACTAATTTTAAACTGAAATTGCACATGAACGTGAATGAGAAAAACAATGACAAACAATCCATTTTTCCGGTGTACAGAAATATATTATTTTTATATTAATTTAAAACTTGTAATCTAACAGTAGGACGTATGACAAAACAATTTTGATACAAGAAAAAGTTATGCTATCGTGGTTTGTACTTTTGAATTATTGAATACTAAAATTTCCCCAATAGACCAAAGTTGTGCGGTGCGGCCTCTTGCGTGTGGACGCCCCATTTACAATTTACATGCCTGTGGATATAGTGACATTAAATGTATTCAATAAATTCATTTTAAGTTATTAAATAATTCGTACATTTTGTCAAGTTATTGTTTTTTTCTTTTCCTTTAAACTGGTTCATGGCTGCCCAACTGTTGTTCCCCGCGGCCCTTGGATCTGGTGTGACGATGAAAATGTCGCAACCTACGAATTATTTTGTTCTAGAACTTATTTTGAAATATTTAAAAGTAACGACCACCACCATAGGAAATATCATGTCCATCTTATATTATTTGTGTCCTGAATCCGATAAATGCATTTTTTTATTAATAAATAAGCACCCAAAGAACTACTTTTGCGTTTATACAATTTTTATGTGGAGGTAAATAAAATAAAAATAAAAAAACTATATTATGAATGTCTATGAATTATGGATGTACGCAGAGATATCTATGTATGTTTTCAATGGTATCGTGAGACTTGATATTATGAGGTGCAACTCTAAAGCGTTAAGCGAAACCTTAGGAAACATTACTGAAATTTCACTACGAACATGCACCTATAGATTAGCCGCACACACTCAATTTTAAACAATGCTCATATTGGAGCATGGTAGGCATAGGAGGACTAAAAGCAGTAGAATTATTACACAACAACAAGGATCTTGTGGCACTAGGATCGAAAGGCGCTTTGGCCTCGTAAGCTGTGACGTACGCATTCATTATGATTTTGCCACGTGTCAATAGAACCTTACTACGTTCAAATTGTTCGGGACCATTGTTAGATAACGAGCATGCAACCAATAGAGTTGAAATGTGAACTTTATTTATCAAAAACAAAATTCAACTCCGCACTACTGGTTTAATACTTGATATGGCCCCACTCACCGGTGACGTGCGACTTGATGTGCGTGGTGACGGCGTCCACGTCGTGGAACTTCTCCTGGCACAGCGGGCACGTGAGGCTCTGCGTGGCGTGGATGGCGGAGTGGTAGATGAGCTCGTCCTGCGTGCCGAACGATATGTCGCACTGGTCGCAGCGGTACTGCTCGTCGCGCGACGTGCGCGTCTCGTTGCGGTGGCGCACGCGCAGGTGCCTGAAACATTCAAGCGTAACTTGCATCGAGCGTATACCCAGTTTTGATCATCTCTGTAGCCCAAAAAGTTTAACGCCCTGACCTGAGTGGCGTAGATTAAAGGCCAACGAAGAACACATCTTCATGATTTTCATAAATACGCTCCCGCCGAAACTCTGCGTCACTAACTGTGCTGACCGAGCTGAGGCCCGGCCGCGACGGGAGCAGCACAGTTTACACAATAGTAACAGTACTTGAGATTGCATCAATTGTGGCGAAAAATAATAATGTCGGCTATACGTACCTAGTATAGTGGTGCGACTTCGTGAAGCTCTTGTCGCAGAACTTGCAGGGGTAGGGCCGCTCGCCGGCGTGGCTGCGCACGTGCCGCGCCAGCTTCGTCACCGACGAGAACCCTGCAAAATGACCCAACTTTTGATAATATACTACACTAGATTTAGCTTCACCTTATAAATGACAGCGTAAAAACAGGTCAACTTTTCTATGCTTGTGTGTACAAATTCATTCAATATGTCTAAGTGCAAGTATATAATCAAAAGACCCAAGATTCAGCCACAGCGGCCGAAGTGCCCACGCTCGTAAAGGCGCAAATTGTCTAGACAAAAATATATATTTCGTTTTGACGTGACGCTGAAAATAATATAACGGATTAACAAATAAACATGTCGGAAATGATAAAATCAAACGTGATCATTTTATCGCTTCCGTTGATGTTTACGAATGCGTGTGTTCATAGCTTTTATAGTAATAAAAAAAAACATAAGGATTTCTCTTCCCAAACTCACGCTCTGGACAATACTCGCAGTGGAAACTTAGAGTCTTATTGTGTACAGCATCTTTGTGACGTTGCAGCAGAGACCTTTCATTAAATCTGCAAATATACCATAAAAAATAATAACATAAAGAATATAGCTTTATTAAATAATATATAATATACACTACATTGATTTCATAATACGACCCGAGTCAGCAAACACATACATATCCATGATTTACATAACATACTTAATACATAATAGTTTTTAGCAAAGCTAAGAAATTTTAATACGCCCTTCAATGGTTATTGTAGTATTTTTTATTGTAGTATTAGGTTAGGGTAGTATAGCCCATTAACTATACTATGCTGTTACAATACATAAGAAATAACAACATACGTTTTATGACACTGCGAGCAGGAGTATGGTCTCGGCTGCATACGGACATGCTTTTTCTGGTGTGCCTTAAACTGATCCAACGAGAGAAATGTTGCCGGGCAGTGTGGGCACGCATGCTGTGGCAAATCACAATGAAGAAACTGAAAAAAGTATCGTGACATTATTATATAAATAATATTTATGTTAATAATGTAAATGCTGAAGAACTTTTTCAAGAGATTTACGCGTTCAATCAAACAAACTTTTTGTTTTATTGAACGCGCTAATCTCAGGAACTACTGGTCCGATTTGAAAAATTCTTTCAGTGTCGGATAGTCCATTTATCGAGAAAGGCTATATAGGCTATAAAACATCACGCTTAGGCAAACGCGCATGGGCCAGTAATAAAAAGTGTTTTAAAATCGGAAGAATAAAGTCTAGCCGCGAGTAAAATTTTTCGTTATCCAAAAGTCATCCACAAGGACAAAGTCGCGGGCAAACGCTAGATATTGATAAACATGTCATTGCTTTTATAAATAAATAAATAAAGTTTCTTTTTAAACAAGTTATGAATAACATTAGTTAACCTTCTCGTGTCGTTTGAGCAGGATGTTCCTCTTGAACCGTTTGCCGCACGCCACACATTGGAACGGCATCTCATCAGAGTGACGCAGCGTATGTGTGGCTAGATCATACTTGTTGAAAAATTTCCTAAAAAATTACACTTAAAAATTATTCATTCATTTGGAAATTATAATTTATAACACATTTTATAATTTTTAGTCTTTTTAAATAAATATAGTAATTATTATCAATCAATTTATTGCCTACAATCTCTTTACCATTATTAATACTGATTATCTAAAATCCCAAGAGCTAGCTAGTATATACAGAATAAAGGAGAACAAACCGACTTTAAGCATACCTTATAAGAAACATATCTTTACTACTGGTTCTTACTTCGTCTATAAATTAAAAGGAACTTACGCATCACACTTGTCGCACTGTACGTTCCTAGCTCTGTGCTTCTGTGACTTGTGTAGGTCGAGCAGCTGCTGCAGGGGGTAGGTACAGTCACACTCGTCACACGGCCAACATCCGTCGTGCCCCGCCTGAGTGTCCTCGGATTGAGTGCCTTTCGAACCACAAATATGTGACAATATTATAAGACAGTAAAACTAATTGCTATAACCATCGATAAACAAAAAACATCTAATAAAACTCCTCGAAAAATAAGAGAAATAATAACTTATGACGACCTCTGTGTTTGGCCCTCAAGCCGGCGGTCGCGGATTCGAATTCCGCCGATGGAACAAAAAGTT
>DWAK01000341.1:0-11501 GCA_018230145.1 Lepidochrysops patricia
TATAAAACTATTAGGAGATGGATTTCTAATAGTGTTTTTTTATTTAAAAAAAAAAGTAGAAAATTGAACAGAAAAGCTTATTTTTTATATTTAGCTCATCTCGACAGACGCTGTTCTGCCTAAGATTTAAAAAAAATAGTAGTCGATTATCGGACCTGCTGAATATACATATCAAATTTCAATTTCATATGTATTTTTTTCGATTTCGATTATCAAACCTGCTGAATATACATATATAATTTGTGTATTAAATGTATTAGCGTATTAGAATAATATAATAGTAAAAGTAAGTTTACAAGTTAAACCGTTCTTCTCGCCTAAACGGCTGAACTGATTTGAATATTTAGCTCCAGATATTTTATGGCAGGGGTGACGTGCGTCTATGCGTTTAACGAACGGGACAATGTCGTGAACAAAGTAGGACAAACATAGTAATATTATAAAACAGTTTTTACATTTTTTGCAAACCTCTATAAACTTCTCAATATATAATAATTATTACTACTTAATAAGCTACTTTTACGTAACATTTTTAGGCGACTTTAAAAAAAAGGATTCTTTTCAATTCAACCGTATATTTTTTTAATTTTAAATTATTTAAAATCAAAAAAAATCTCTAAATTCTATGTTCATTTTTGACCCCAGTCTTTTGAAATAGATGACCATAAAATGCGAAAGATTAGAAACATAGATTTATGTTATAAAACGATAGATTTCCTTCTTCAATCTGTCACTTTTTCTATTTTTCTGTACGAACAGTTCCTTATGCTATTAATCTAATATGTAAAATTCTCGTGTCACAGTGTTTGTTACCATACTCCTCCGAAACTGCTTGATCGATTCTTATGAAATTTTTTATGCATATTAAATGGGTCTGAGAATAGGCTGCTATTTATTTTTTATTTTAGGCAGAACAACGTATGCCGGGATCAACTGGCAGTATATAGCATGTTTCGGTACGAGTATATACAATCCACAAATTTGTTGCCTACGTCTAAACAAGAGTAAAAACGAAACTCTATTTCAAAGCAACTAGCTACAGACCGCTTAGAATCTACTCTATCGCCTCTATGTCGACCACATAAAGGTAATTTTCGTACTTTGGAGGTAAAATAAGTACAAACGGAATGTACTCGTTCTTCTCATCTCGTACAAAAACAAAAAAATCGTCCCCCGTTAGACGCGCGTCGATAGGGAAATAGACGACTAAACAGGGCTAGCACGAACATTTGACTACGTGAATATTGTGCCATCGAAAAAGTATTAGAGTTATGACAGCGCCCTCATATTCGATATTAGATAAAGTAACTTTTACGCAGATGTCTAGTGTTCGTGCTAGGGTCACGGCGTCGGTACGGTGGTGAACCAGTGTACCACTTATACCTAATTGCAATGGCGTAAGGTTTACAATAGCGCATCGCCGGTGTTGAGTCTGTATAGTTTTAGCATTATCTATACTGAGATTTCGTTATTTTGTCATTGCTGAAGCCTAGTACTTTAAGGTTTTGCTTTCGATTCATATATTTTTGAAATGTCGTGTATTTAAATGTCATTTTTGGACAGTCACGCGTCACGCAGTAGAAACCGCTAACTAGTAAAAAAATATATATACGGTCGAATTGAGAACCTCCTCCTTTTTTTTGAAAGTCGGTTAAAAAACATAGGACAGTAGTTTTATTTTGTAATGTAAACGCGAACTACAAAAAAAATACCTCCAAAAGGGTCAAACAGGGGACAAGCTGTTGTTAAAAAGACTACTCCTAAAAATTTAGTTTTTTTGTCTCTGTTGTATGTGTCTTACATACCTTGGGGATGATGTTTTTCGTATCTGATACACGTTAAGCTATCTTTTGAAAACATTGAGAGGTTGCTAAGACTGCTTCAAGCTCATATTTTGCATGCTGTGTAAATGTTTTGAATTTTGGCCTTCCGCCGGTTCCACTTTGCATCAGAATCCTAAAAATTCAACTGTATAATTTTCGTTTTTACAAAACCCGCTCGTATCTCTGAGCCCTATTTTGTAGTGTTAGGTTTACCCTACAACACTTGAAAATGTGTTCATGAATTGAGCTACGCCCGTCCTAACGAAGAGGTTTTGAATATTTTCAAGATATTCGCGGTAGAGGGCTTAGATTTTGTTTTGTGTATTATTAGATTAACAGTACCGAAAGTACTAAAGATAAATAATTAATAGTTAAAAAAACGAAAAGATCACGCTTATTGTTTTGTCATTGACTCTTAATAAGTATGCAAAGTATCAAATTAATTAGACTTCTGGAAATAGGTAAAAATCGTGCTCAAAGATTCTATTACATACATATTAAGCATACATACATTCATACGGCCCAAGCTAATAAAAGTTTGTTAAAAACATGTATAATATATAGCGCATTTTCCTGATGATGAAAACTAATATGACTATACTTAATATTATTGTGCATATCGTGGTTTTGTTCAATATAAATTATTGATAATATTTTCAGTACCTACTGTGGTTTATTTAGTACGGAAAATATGTAAATAAGCTCTCTATACCATATTATGAAGTGTTTACGATAAGAAAAACAAATTAGACACTTCTTTAAAAACTAAAGTTACATGTACTACTACAAGTCGCTTTTTCTGTCCCTATATCCCTATGTATGTTTAAATCTTTAAAACTACGGAACGGATTTTGATGCGGTTTTTTTTAATAAATAGAGTAATCGAAGTGGTAGGTGTATATGTATAATAACATTTATAATAAGTACATATTTTTATTAAGAACGTTCACAGTTTTTCTGTAATGTATTTATTATCAAGATTGCACCCGTGCCAAGCCGGGGCGGGTCGCTAGTGTACCTACTATAAACAAGTGTATCAAAAAATATATTTAAGATAATTAATAGCAAACTTTAATGATCAATTGAAAGATAATGATTAGAACGATTGATCATTGTGAATTAATTATGATAATTTTAATAAATAAAATAATTTAAACCGCGGTTAAAACAGATTTAACTGGGAAAAGAAAATTCATACTTTAATTTCAAATTTTTATTGCAACTTTATGTCTTGTTTAGGCCTGCTATAGCTTGAGAAATGTGTAGGTCGACAACGGCGACACACGACATTCAAATAAATAAAATAATGAAGTGGTTTTCTTTTATACAGAAAGTATAGACTATGTATATAAAGAAAATAATGTCCTTTTCTTTACAGACAGTAGATAGATATAGGCTATAGACTATGCATTATTATAATTTATTAAGGGCATTTTAAGACAAAATATTCATCTCTTAGCCGTATCTGATGCACATTTAAAATCACATACACAAACATATCTTATTATAGGTACAACGTGTACAATTTTATCGCAATTTGTATTGACACTTTATATGAACTATAACCGTAACAACGTCACTGCTAATGTTTCGCGGCAGCGCGTTCGCTAATTATATGTATATTGTATAGTGACTGATGACGCATAATGATAAAAAGAGACAACGTCCGCAGCATTTTTCCACCAATCGCGAGAATTATCGGAAAAACTACCAAATGAATTTATTATGTCCCCCCCAGCGCGCCACCCTTACTTATTTAAAATATATGTACACACTTAGCGATGAGTTTCGGCGGTCCGTCTGTTTTTTTGTTAATTGCGCGCGTATATGTGTTAACTAGAAATGTACATTTGTGTGATAATCGGGGATGAGTATCGATCGGGCCCTTTTTACAGACCATTTGTGGCACCGCGCTTAAATAATGTACTATCTGCAAAGTTGTCGTACAGGCACGATGTAATTGCCTAACAGCGCCGTAATTGAATCGCACAGATACTCAAACGTGTAGTTGAACCTTATCTACAGTTGTCGCGAATATATTTTTTTCAATTAAGTGTTTTCTTCAGGCATTGTACACTAAGATTTTTAATTTTGTATACTAAAATGATACCTACATACGCTCTTTTTTTGATGTTTCAAGCGCCTACCAATAGTGTTGTACTTTGGCTAATCATTAACTAGCTCATTAAACGGTTCCCTTCTTAATTTTACTTATTGGCGTAAATTATTATTTTATAAACATAAACTATGATGGTTATGTATAACAGTATTAATAAGCAATACATACACACAATTTCTAATAATAACATCAAAAATTTTAGATCGTAAAGGTATTTTGAATTTGTTGTCATTTCATCAACGTAACCTAACCTAACCTAACCAAATTAATCCATAATATACTCGTACATGAAAATCAATTACATTGAATCATGATTAAATCACTATGTTTGTTAATCGATCACTGAGGTACAACACTATTTTTGTGTTACGATTAATTGGCAACCCACCAAATGTCATTTTAGTCTACCAAATTAAAACTCATAGTTTTTTGGCTTTTTTGGCTTTTTGGCTTTTTGCACTACAAAAATCCAAAAAGAATATTAACGATTTTGACATCATAGATTTTAAAGAATAGAGAGAACATAAATACATGGGATAGAAGAAAAAAAAGATTTAGAATTCCTCTCAGATTATGTTGCTGTAGAGATAACGTGACGAATTGTTATAATTATTTTTTGCACATTTTATAATTTCACACTTTTCAAGTTATTAATTAATTCTCTATCTAATATTTAAAATTCTCATGTCATAGTGTTAGTTACCATACTCTTATGAAATTCTTTATGCATATATACAGTAGGTCTGAGAATAAGCGTAATCTATTTTATACAGAACAACGTCTGTCGGTATCAGCTAGTTTCCCTATATAGAACAATAACTTTCTATAAAAGTATATTTATTTTTAACACGTATTTCAACCCCTGAGGGTAGTCTGTCGACTAGAAATTTTTGCAGCGTCTAATGATGCACTTGTAGACTCATCAGTGACGGCGCTCTGATATCCCGATATTATTCTATGACTCGTAGCACGTTTTCAAGTTTTCTGCTTTACAATCAAATACTTTCGAAAAGAAGCATGAGGAAAAATTTGTTTCGAATAAATTTAATCTAATTTGAACAGATTTCTATGAGTTCAAACTATCAATAACTAATAAGCGCCAGAATTACCGTGTTAATTATAATCCACAAATATTTACTTACCTCATAATCTTGAAGTTGTTTTGAGGTTACCTTAACACTCAGTTACACCTCGGTACAATATCAAAGGAATCAGCGAAAGACGCGATAGAGCAATGCTGTTTCGTATGAAGAAAACTTCCAAAAATCTGTGCCGCTAGCTGTGCTCTGATTGGCTGCGCTACATACAGCGCCCGCGACGCCTTTGGTGTGGCATAGTTTCTTCACTCTTGTTATCTCATCACTCATATCTCATGTATATCTTGAAATAAACTTGAGGGTTTCAAACATGGTTCTTATTTCACATCTGTTGCTAACATGCTAGATTATACCACTTACCACTAGCGAGGCGTCTAAAGGACGATTCTAACGACTTCATCTTTAAAAGAACTACGACTGCGACTAAGGCCTTCTTAAGCTATCTCACTCTTCGGGACTGAGTACAGTAAGTACGTGATTAAGTCAATATACAAACTAAATAATAATAAACGAAGCAACATACCTGGACAAAACCAGCCGCTATCTGAAATTAAACACACAACTTAATTAAAATTAACTCATTATATTTAATAGAACAGTGGTAACATACTACACGGTGATAGTTCAAATATTGTTCAAATCTAATATTGAAATATTTTGTATACATAATTCAAGTGGAGTTAACTATTTAACTATTAATTAACATTTAAATGAAATTAACAAAATTTTTCATTTATATATATAGATAAAATATAACTTTTTTAAGATTCTAATATAAAATATGGTTAGTTACCCTCAAATTAAGCAGGATTCTTGTCTATGTGCAAGTGTAATTTATCAATGTTTAAGTAAAATAGAGAAAGAATAGTTATCTAAAATAATTTGTACTCAGTCGATGAAATGTACACGAAATAAAATTTGAGTTAAGTACATAATTATTAAGACAGTCACAGTGTCTTATATACATTACATATTTAATTAAATAATCAATTAATACCTTTATGAACAGTAAATTTTACGTTCTAATATTATGAAACTAATGCTACTTGAAATAGTCAGCTTTCATTACAATTTTGCTTTAAACAATTAAGGTACAGGCGCCTTGAAAAGCCATTTTTTGGAATAATTAAACGATATTAAAACAGGTTTTTTTCTGAAAACAAACTTTATCACAATATTACTCATTTATTACTGAAATATTTTTTAATTAATCGAATCTAATCGAACATACGCGCTCATTCGACTTATTAACTAGTAAAATTTCAAAAAGTGGGCTGTCCTAGGAGCAGGGCTATCTTAGGTGAATGTAGGTACCTCATACTATCTTAAAACCTCCCTAAACTTCTTAAAAACATTGAATAGAAACATATTATTATTAGCGGGTCCGACCTAATAAGCCGTGGTGTAATATGAGAATCAATAATAAGGGTTTTTAATTCTTCATAAAGCGTATGGAGCCGCGGAGACAATGTCGACTCGGCGGGCGCTGAAAGTGGAATTTAAATATGTAAGGAATTAGGAGGGGGGTCGCGGGGTGGCTCCACTCCCTGTGGAGGTGCGGGAGGGTCGGGGGTCGGTTTTTCAAAACTAGAAAGAGATGAACACGCTTAGTATCGCGATCTGAGCCTCGTATGGTTTTTTCGGCAATGACACCGGCTTAGACAGGATGTGTCTGAAGATTTTGTAATTATTATTGTTGTGGACTTGAGTGTTATAAGAAATCAGATATATGTTATCGTTTTGTAATATTATCGGAAATAACAAACAGTTATGAAAGTGTCCTTAATATAATAATATAGGTATTCTTTGTAGAGAGATTGCATAATTTTATTTGTAGCTTTGATCTGCGGTTATCGTGATAAAAAATGATTAGTGTTTTACATTTAAATAAGTACTTAATTTTATTCCATCAGTAATGGCAATACTTAGTATTACCTATATACTCGCGAGATACACGCCTGTATCTACGTAAAGTTCTCTGACACAACCCAATTTAAACCGTAAACAAACTCACTTTGTGACTCGTTAATTTACACGTCTAAGTCTATATTTACAAAAACAAAAATGTACCATAATTTCCAAAAACTCTACTCTCTATACTAAAAATGTGATCTCAAGATATCAACATCTTGAGATACGTGTTCCCATGTGCGGCCCACGCACGCGCCGTAATGAGCGCGCGCGGGGGGCGGGTAGTTAGACAATTTTACAACTGCGCCGCTTCGTTTTTTGGGAGACTCGAGTCGCTAGGTGTGTTGAGAGACTAGCTAAGATGCAGAGGAGACGATTTGTCGAATCAATCTCATACGGCCGCACTCAAAGACATTTTTATAACGCTTTATTGAGTTACTAATTACAACTCACAAATTTTTTGGCCAAAATGTCCATAAAGTAACTTTTTAAGTTTAATAGTATAATGACATATTGTTTTGTATCTTTCTCTTTGAAACATTAGTGCATATTTTGAGAAAAATTCTAGGCCATTTATGTAAACGCCTTTCAATAAAGAATAGCAATGCACTCGTATTATAACAAATAGTTTCGCCTTCAAAATTGTAATAGCAACAACGATATTGTCTATTACAATATGAAGCAGGTATTATGTTGTGTTTAAGGCGCACTAGTATAAACAGATAAAAATGAATATTTAAAGAAAGTAGTTTTATTCTTGACAAAATTATTATTAATTTGTGTTTATCAAGTTCTAAACTAACACAGCAACTAAACTTTATAAGTATTCATTTCTATAGGTATATAGTACCTACTAACATTTATAACTATAACCGATACTTTATTCAATAAATATAATTACCTCTACCTACCTGAATATTTTATTATTTCATTTAACCCTTAGTCGTATCATACGACAAAGATACTTTTTATACATCTAAAATGTTATCGTTTTAATAGGGGATCATAGGATCCGTTTATTATTTTAGATCTATAATGTTGGGCGTTTTAATAGTAAAACGCCCAACATTATAGATGAGTAATAAGTACAAAGTGTAGGTATTAAGATAAGATATAAGATATAGAATCTTCACTGTACCTTATAGAGCTAGCTAAACAAGATAGTCGCATCTGCTCGCTGTTCTATGGCAACATCTGTAGGTAAGTACAAATTTGCATATGTCGAAATAATTTAGGGGGTCCGCACACACGCGCGCTAATGTGTGTATCGCGAACTAAGAATAAGAAAACGCTGGAAGTAGAGGGGAGGCATCGATTCGGAGTACGTTAGGGAATCTTAGAGGAAATTTAATAAGTTTTTTATTTTCCCCTTCTTATGAGAAAAGTCACCGTGTTTGGATTATGAAACGAAAACAACGTATAGTTATATGTACGACAAATGGGAATTTGACTTACGTACTTTGTTTTGTGCCTTTATGTAATATTATGAAAGTATTTTGCTACATGATCGGCTATTCTCAATGCACGTAGCAGGCTTAGAAAATTTATCGGGCAGATTCCATCCTTGTTCAGTTCTCTTAAAATTCTGTGAAAAGGTCACGAGCAAATTCTTTTGTGTATACGGTATTAACACTTCAGCCCCCAAGCGGTAACCGGTTACCGCATAACAATTAAATATCCATTGTGTCTGGGATTCCATGGATTTTTTTACTATTTATACCTCATAAATAGTAAAAAACTACAAGTTTCATTTTTAAAACAGAAATCCTAAAATTACCTATTATTATTCCTTACTGTACATCTTGAAAACGTTTGCTCTTAATGTCTAAATATGTAAAAGATTCCATAAAATACCCATCGTATAGAAGTGGGTAGAACGAGAATCGGATATTATAATTTTTATACACTTTTAATTCCGGCGTTTTGGATCCTAAGGTTTTGTATAGGGCACTGGGGAGCCGTGTAAGTGATTATTTCTGTCCCTTTTTATTTTGGGATTGGGGTAGCAGAACAAAGGGATCAGATGAGATGGAAGATACAAGTTAGCAGAATACGATCAGACCCGCTTCAGTATTCTAAGAATCGTTCGAATACTTTTCCGAATAAAATGGCAATGATTTACTGCGACCACCCGGGGTATAGTTTATTCTCTTCTCTCGCATACCGTCACTAACTATAGGCCAGGTGAATCTGAAATTATCACTCAACTAGATTTATTTTATTAATTATTAAGGTGAACAATATAGTTCTAATCCACGTGTAGGTACAATCACCTACTTTTTAATAATAATACATACTTTTAATAAATCAAATCATACGTTTACACGAGTGTTTATATCAGAAAAATAATGTTTTTAAATGGAGTTTTGATTACAAGTGTGATAGTTTTTTATATTTATCGGTGGCTGAAAGTTTTATTAAAATCAAACAGGAGGATGAAAATTTAAAAAGCCAGGATTGAGGCAAATCGCATGAATATAAAGTGATTTTGTTATTTGACTGCATTTAGCCGTAGTTCGAACGAGCGGCCATATCAAAATAAAGTAAAAAAACCCAGCAGGAATAGATTTTTCGACGCGCGTATATTTTTATTTGAACGACACGGAAAGCGAAAGTGCGAAGAATTTGAACACTTTTATGTTGCGGCGAATGAATGAAAATATTTTTAGGCTGCGCTTCATTTTTTTAGAGTTCGAATTCTAAAAAAAAGAGCGCCATAGGTTACGGTTTTTTATTGGACGCGGCGAAAGTGAGCGCGGTTTCCTCTTGTTGCGATATTCGCTCTAAAACTGTTGATCCTATGGAATTTTTGTGCGCAGAATGTATGGACAATTTTTTCAATTAATCCGATACAGGTTTGAAAGGTTTTGTTGTCGGTTTCGTTCGTTTAGGCCGACGCCTCGCTGACGTGCATTTAAATTCAATTTATGATACATTTTCAAAGTCAATTGTCGGCCGTTTATTATTTTAGAGGGCCTTTGTATAAGGATTGTTGAATGTTTGAGATTAAAAATTTCACCTTTGGATTTTAAAATGATAATTCTTTAATGATGCAAAGTGCAATAAATTAAGTGGTCAAGTTGACCTAGTGTACGATAATCGATGCAGGATTAAAACGTGCTAATCTAAAAATATTATGAAGCTTAATGTTTGTAAAGGAATGAAGAAATCATTCGAATTCATTCAAATATTTTATAAAAGAATATACCTTATATAATATAATAAACTTTTCTATCTATAACTGGACAGATATATACTGAATGCATATTATCTTAGGCGAACTTGTTTTGCATTATTTATTTGTTCTCAAATATTTATAAAGAATTAACCTGTACTTTTGAAATGTCATCAATTCATATGTCAGCTTGATGATGATGATACGATGGAGATGTGTGAGTTGAGCACGTGAGCGGTGCGGGCATCGCCGGGCGTCACAGTACAGCTCACAGTATTTGACAAGGCGAACGGGCTCACACGACACTGGCGTAATAAAAATTATATGCTTCAATTTACGATGGCGTGGGCGGGGGTGGGGGGCCAAAAAATGCCCCCCTCGCCCCCCCGATTGCGGGATCGAATCTCGCTAAACGAACGCGGACGGGGGGTGGGTAAAAATTCGCGGTGGAGTGGGCCCCCCCCCCGCGCTATACTGTTTTTTTTCCCAACATTATCCGAGTCCCTCCAACTATGCGGCTGTAGATTTGTAATTATGAAATTTTATTATAATGCCCGGCCTCTATCTGCGCCCGAATACTTCGATGCTCCGCGCTAGTTTTTTTTCTGTCTCGTGCGGCACAAACTTATGTGCCGGATGCTTTTGACATTAGGATTAAAATATCCCGTGTCTCGTTTGCGACAAGTAAAATATAACCCTCTGGATTTAAACATTTTTGGATGTACATTTTTCGAATCCAACTTTGTCGAGATTAAAAGGTATTCAGATTATGTAATAAGTATATAAATTGACATAAAACACTATAATTCAACATGGCATAATATTATGTTATTTTATTAAAGTATCCTTTACCTGATCAGATAGGAATTCTGTTCACAGTTTATATAATTAATAATAAGAAGCCCTAAATGATATTAAGCATGCTGTGTGTAGTTCTAATAGAATGTAAGTGTTTTATTAATAATTATATGTAATATTATAATAACTCTTATATTAGTTACTATACTTATTGGATAAAAATAAAATAAATAAAATACCCAGATCACTTACTTACGCGATACTGTTTTTCGCGTATCGTTCTGATCACTGACACACAAATATAAACATAACATTATAAGTGCTATCTGAAACGCGGGAGTTTGATCAGTTTCAAGAATTCTAGGAATTGTTGCGTAGGCAGCGCCGTAGTACTACACCGTAGAGACACTACGAACAAGAGTACTGTTTTAATATGTGGACATACACCCGTATTCACAAACAATACTATGAGGGCTCATAGTGCTCACGGACACATAGGGTCCTTTTTCAGTTTAACCCTTATAAATTGAAAAGCAGTTGTCATTCGTATCTGTCATATTTTGAGATTGACATTTACT
>DWAK01000342.1:0-11480 GCA_018230145.1 Lepidochrysops patricia
TGTCTCAAAGATACCTACTATTAAACGCGGACGAAGTCGCGGGCAAAAGCTAGTAGGATATAAGCTATGTTTGTAGAACCGATATCACTAAAAGGATCCAAAGATGCTTTAAGACTGAAGGTAGTTTGCTAATAACTCCCTTGCATTTTTATTGTGAATCATATTATCATATAAACTGTGGAGTAAATATTTATTATCATAAATATTTCCTTCAAAGTCCACGCTTACTTCTTCATATCTTCTTATCTTCAGTATCAAGGATTAGTGTGAGCAAGTATTAGATATCGTATCAATAAAGGTGTAGATTGTACACCACCCCACACAACTGTGTAAATATCAATCTTAATTGCAACGGCAAAACTGCAACTGAACTTGAAGACTCCGTAGTTAGAGCTTTTGTTTGAGAGCGATCGTTTATCCTCCAAAGACTACTTGTTTTCCAAAGAAACTCCTCATAAAAAGATGTCCCCCTTTCTGATTGCAGTAATTTGTCGCTGACAGTAAAACGTTTAAGGTTTAAATGGTTCCTTTAAAGCGCCCAAGAAATCACTTTATCAACCCAATATTCTATAAAACTTTCTACGATTAACGCCCGAACTATTTGGCAATGATGTTCCACAAAAGGAATTAATTTACGTCAGCGTATTCAGAGCTTGACAGTGATGGCTGAATAATTTTCTTAATCAAATAGGTACTTACTAGTCTTATACGTGCCGTTAAATTAGTCACTACAAAACTTACCTTGCTGTGACGTCATGCTTTTATATGGAAAATATTTATTTGATTCCAGCTTAGTCACTTGAATACAATCTCATTGGATCGCTCATAAATTATCACAGAATTTAATTATGTGCGTTCATAACTGAATTTGCATATTAAGGCTGATAAAATACCGGCCAAATAGAATATTACTGTATTAATAGATAGATAATTTTGGGCCGAAAATGGGAACAGTATTTACTGTTACAAAATAGGTGTCAGATTCAGATTATTATAATGTTGTTACAAGTTTGTAACAATGCACATTTAAATAGCAATTATTTAAATTATATTATGGTACATGCATTTTGTGTTACGAAAAACCAGTTGAATGAATTACGCCTACAGTACGATAATTTATATTACATTTTTTAAAGAAAATACAGTTTTTACTTATTAGTATTTTAACCATCTTCAGAATTTTTGAAATGATCTATTATGCCATATAGTTTAGATCTAAATATTAACAATTATTAACTATGGATGAAATATTATAATACACCTTTAATCTACCACGTAATTTTGCTGACAGTCTGCATATTTTATGCCAAATTCAGTGTAAAATAGCTCGACGTTCTAAACTTTTAAAGGCCTTCGAGGCCTCGAGTGAACTTCGAATACTATTTCAAAATCTTTTACCTATTCAATGTAGATTGACAAAATGCACTTTAGACGGTCCGAGTAGAATGCATAAATGAGAAAATCGATTTACCAAGACTTTGGTTTGGAAAAATCTGATTTGGTATTTGAAATTCACACGTACATGTAACTTTTCTACATACGAGTACTGGTGTGGATGTCCCTAGAAATTATACTAACAATTTCAAATTGTCTCCCATAGATAAAAATTAGTTTATAGATATAGGCAACATCGCTAGACTCGATTATATGGGAATTGCCGAGTGATATACAATTTTAAACATCGGTCTACGAAATATTTACGAGAGTATTTTATTACCGCCGTAAAGTCGGAAATATAAAAGAGCAACTGCGACAATACTTAGGTAAGGTAGGTAATAGGTAAGTCGTAGACATGTGAACAGTGGCCAGTAGGGTTGCCTTTGCCGAAATCTTTTGGCTCAGATTAAAAAAAATAATAATAAGTTTTCATCCAAACAGATTAATAAGAGTAAGAATTAGGTATTTAAATAATATAACATGACTGATAAGTTAATAACATTGAAAAGACAAAAATTGCAAAAACATGTACCGCGCGTATCTACTTAATATTAATAATTTAATTTCAATTGCTCAACCAAATCATGATAAACATTCGGAAAAGAATATTTAATATCGAACAAACTCATGTTATGATTAATATAAGACCCTGGAAGTTGGAACTTATAAGCCTCGTAGATAGTAAATCACAGGTCCCAAGACGCTCTTAAAGTTGAACAAATTCGGGCAAATTTGAAGGAATCGCAGCCCTGAGTGGAGAATATTTAGAACAGACACCTGCCTACTGTGGGTATTCATAAAACATAGAGCAAAGTGCTCCACGGTCTGGGCATTCTGTTAGTCAGTTAGTGGAATGTGTAACTAGAAATAAAACCTCTATGGAAGTTCCCCTCTAAAAATGTGAAGGCACGTCCCAACCGGTTGATAATTTTGTGAGAATTACTCAGGTACTTTTAAGTTAGCATTGTGATAAGCTAAACGTTTTATACTTACGAGTACTCGTTTAAGACTTTATACTTACGAGCTTTATTATGTCGTATTACACAATTATTTTTAATACTTTACGTTAATGTGATTTACTATAATTGCAAAGTTTTTCTAGATCAGCTCAATATCTAGAAAACCTAGTTGTTGATAAAAATATTATATCATTTTTTTACTTTTTCATTTAACATTAAAAGATTAATCGTGTCGAATGTACTACATAATAATAATAACTCAGTTTGTTGTAATTATCCATATAATTTTATCGACCCTAAAACTATTGCTAATTCAAATGTCTAGAGCTCAATTCATTTCAACAATTTCAAAATGTCAGTACCGACTAGCTAATGTCTAATGCAATAGCTAACTTCTGAGACCTCAGTTATCATTTGGCTACTTTCGTATGCAATACCCGGGTTAGAACAAAATGCAAACTTGCTGTTCAGTCGACAAGGATTATTTTAGGTAAGCCCAGGTAAAAGCACGCCGTGATGTTCATATTTCTGAACACCGCATAATCCGCATATTCTGTAAGCCGGTGTTCTGATAAATTGTTCTCACAAAGCTTATCTTACGTCAAACTTTAGAGTGCATAAAAAGTGTGTATTTTATTTAAATCTTACAATTAGCACATGTATGTCATAAATTTTGTGATTTTTGATTACATAATCAGGAAAGTCTACAAAACTCATGAAGTAAATTTGTAAGACAATATATAATATTTTTGTCTTATTATCAGTTATTTAATAAAAAATTGTATAAAATGGCTCACTAAATAAATGCCAACTAAACCAAAAAAAAATGTTTTTAAAGAAAAGGTTTAATTTAAATAATAGTTCCTAATAATAATAACAATTAATGAACCTACATACTTCATAGAATGGAAGAATATAGCTTGTAACATAAGTGAATTTTACGTATCTTCTAAGAAATAACCCTCTTGCAGTGTCGGGTAATAAAGGCGAGTCTGTGAAAGGAATTTATTCATCAACATTTAACGCAGCCCAGGGGATCATATTTCATTACAACTTTTTACCGTTTTCATCTGTGCCAATGGAAAAATTAATCACGCTTTGTCATAATGTATATCGTAGTCTATGATTTCAATATTACACGAAACGAGTATTGGTCCACAGTTAAGTATTATAAAGTACATTTTTCTTTAATATAAGTACTGAAATTAATGTTATCGCAGACGTAGAAAAAGAATAAAAACAACGTTGCACGCTTTCGAGCATTCCAATTTAGAATTTTATCTGAAACACATTACTGTCGGAGCTATTAATGTTGTCATATTCATTTATATGAGTGTTGTCTTCACATTAATAAAGCCATTTTAAAACATTTTTATTTAGTTTATCCTCGTAATCCCTTTTATTTCGTACGTACAATAATATTTAAGAGGAATAAATAACGTCAAAATAAATAATGTCTCAGCGAATCACTGGTTAATGTGTAACTTAAATTGTCTGATAAACTGTTTTACCGTGGTGAATGTATGTAAGTTGTCTTATATTTGATATGTTATCATCCGCACCGAGGGGTCCGCCGAGCTAATGTAAGTAACTTTTCAACATCTCAGTACAGTACACACAGGGCGCGCTGGCCCTTGTGAATCATCGAATATGTCGATGGTTTAGTAGGTAGACCACTGCATGAATAACGTTGCACGTTTAACACGACGTAGGTACCTACTCGAGGAGTTCCGCTTATCGCCACCGACGGACATAATATATTTACTTGTATATCGAAACGATATTTAGAATCTAATTTATAACCGTGTTGCGAAATTGAATTGTTTGAACGTTCATTCAGCCCATCGAGTCTTTGTAAAATTTAGATATACTCGTAAAAATATTTTGCGCAGAAATGCATTTCCGTATGTAAAATACGCTTGTAAGTTTTCCTCGTACTCGCGTTGTTTACTGTTTAATCATAGCGGAGAGCTAGCATTAGTCAGATTCAAGTTGTCACGGTAGTTGACTGCATACGCATGTACACATTGCATAGGCATCCTGCACGACTGCGATAAAATCCTAGAGACGGAAACTGGAACAATTCAATTTCGTTTTTAAGCTTTTATCAGTGAAAACTCTGTATGGTTTCGCTACTCTCTTACATTGGCTTCGTATTGGTTGGCAAAATTTCTCACATTGTGTATACAGATTATGGTTACCGGTTTGTGGATGGATGGTCTGTGGGTGAGCGGGTGTGTTTGTCGCAGGTTCAGTCAATACACCAGGGGGCGCGGGTACCGGGACTGGCGCACGCGGGGCGACCCGACGCTGATCAATTCGCTGTGGCGCAGCCGGCAGCCGCTGGGCATCCGGAAACAGCTGGGTAAGCTTAACTGATTCCCGACTCACAACTTGTGTCCCAGCAATTGAACATATACCCTATAGAGCAGAAAGGTTATGTGTTTTGAATGATGGGAAATTTCACTGAACGTCTACACCGCTTTGTTTTTCCTCTATGTACTTAATCTTGCTACATAACTTATAAGTTCGCTCTAATTGACCGATACTGTCGCTTCCACGTTGCTATTAAATTAAAAAAAAATAGCTTCCTTGAATATATATACGTCGCCACATCGCCATGTTTGTAATATATTTTGTTATACAATACAATTTACCTATATTACAATCAGCGCTATCTGTTGATTATCGAATTTATCAGATGATATAAATAAGTGTTTCGGACAAATATTATTCATATACATCTCTACTGACTATAAGCTCGTTTGACCTGCCTCTTAGTACCTCGTCATTATCCACTTTGAGTAATTTGAGATGCAAATTGCTGCGACCGCTGGGACTAATAAGAAAATCACAGCTACATAAGTTGTGTCTTGAGCCTGTAAACTACTTCAGCTGTTAAAAATGTGATGAAGACATATGAAGGCAACTCAGGTTTAAATTTAGAACCCATATCTTTTTAACACATTCTATTCGATATTCCTGTACCTATTTGAATGTTAATAATATGGTATAAGCCTTATTATTCTATATGTTGGTAGGTAACAATTAGTTAGACATTCTAGTAGGTAGACATTCTAGGTAGATTGTTTCTCATTTAAAGCTCTTCATTTATAGCACGTGGATATAAATTTATGTCGATTGTGAAAGTTGATAGACTGTTAGATTGCAACACCCATCAATTGTTATTATTATTTATCTACTTACTGCTCATACTTCTCTCTCACCATCATATCATTTCATCAAAGATTTAAGATTTTTTTGGTCTATAATATTACATTCCTTTAAAACGAACTCATGTGCATTAAGAGTAAACTCTCCTAAATTCCCAAAGACTGTTAGTCATTGTAAGTTGACACTTTGTAAAGAGCACTAGACTGTCGGACGACGAAGTAAAATTATGAAGAGGTTTTGTATCTCGCCATAGACCATAGACAAACACTTTTAAGATCAATGTCCATACTCGAAACGAGGTCATAGGGCACACATACATCCTCCCTGTTGGTGTAGGATAATAGATGAGAGTTAGAGGCTTAGAGTTCTAAGCTGGTCCTAATAAATGCTGTGTACTAATAAATTTAATATCATGTTGTGTTGGCAGAGACCAGTTTGATGTTAGTATCATAAACATAAACATTTGTTAATAATTTCATACATAAAGATTATTGAGAAGAATGAAAACCTTACTTTTGCAAAAGAAATAGTTTGATATTATATCAGTGAAGCCTTTAATTATTACAACAGAAAATTTACAATATTCATACATGTGGCTACCAAATATTCTTGAAAGGCATGTGGTTTCAACACCAACGCGTAAAATATACATATTTACATACGACAATAAAAGGCCGATAGTGTTATTTATTTGTACTCTATTAACCTTTCCTTTGTTTCGCCAGCCGTTCCGTTGTTCATTTGCATAAACAACGAACCGATATGTTATTTCGTTTCCTCCTATTTAAATGATAGCACTATCGCGCCATGGACTTACAAATAATACAATAAAGTACTTTAATCCTACACAAAGGAGTTTCCAGATTCATAAGAACCGTCGGTTTGGAACTCTTTAATTTATATTTTAGGCAGTAGTACAATTTAAATATGCAGTGTTATTTTTGAAAATTCTTAAAGTTATAAATATGTATAAACTAAAAAATTAATTTGATATTTCCATACTAATTATAAAGACATTCGTAATAATTATTTTACTTGTGGAAGCAGAACAGAATATAAAATCAAAACCAGACAAAATCATTATAAATACTCTCATCGTTATTTGAAGTACCGCAGCTTTTTGTTTGAAATGTATTTTATTTTATGACGGTGATCGGTAGGTAGAGGAGATTCGACCACAATAATTTTATATTTTAACCTGAGTTTAATAAGCTCCTTTAATATATTTTGTACTATAGACTGTACTATTATGATGAAGTCTTTCAGTACCTATGTACACTTTTATTATGAAATGATTACAACTCTTCATATTGTCTTGATTACATGTTATGTTCATATTATGTATTCGGTATAAATCTGTGAATTCAAAAAAATTAAGAATATTTTTACGCTTTAAAAGACTCAACTAGGCTATATCGCAGGGAACGCCGAGGTATACATTGTGCTGGCGCTGCTGATCGGCGTGGTGACGGTGGTAGTGGGGTGCTGGCTGTCAGACAACTGCTGGTCGCCCGAGCCCGAGGACCTGCTGGCGGGCGGCTGACCCGTGGCGGCGGGCGCATGCACGCACGTGTAGCGCCCGCCCTCCGACAGCCCGCCCGGCGAGGGCTCGCTGTCGCCCGTGTTGCCGCCCGCGCCGCCCGCCGCGCGAGCGCCCGCGCTGCTAACGGCCGCACGCCGCTTGTGCCGCGGCGGCTGCCTGCCCTGCGAGCGGCACCGGCCCATCTGACCCCCGCCACCGCCGTGCCGGCTGCACGAGAAGGCTAACGGCCACCGCGTCGCCACCGCCGACGAGGACGACGACTAGTGAATACTGAGGTGTGTGAGGTGGACCGCACGAGCTTCGTTAAACTTTTCGATGTACTACGACGGTAGGCTCTAAATAAACGTATATATGATGTGTGTATGAGGCATCGTAGGATCTAGCGCGTACTAGTGTAACGCATCTCTCTCGTTAAATAAGTTTTTAGCGGTCGCTCCGGTTCGAACTCACGCTCGCCACTGTCGTTTCTAAAAGTATGTGCCTTGAAACGCTTTTCTCGATTTGGACACGTAGTTTAGAGCGTATTTTGATCCTTTTAGGAGATATTTCCCGTCTGTTCGTTTGGACTCCCCGCGTTATACGTGCAATACACATCATGACCGTGCCTTTACCGTTCTATAGACTTCGAGAGGGACGTAATTAACAATAGGTTTTAAACGGAAGGTGACTCGGAGATTTTGCTTTTGTATATTGGGAGCGACCGGCCGGCAGTCGGCCGGTCCCGAGCGGTAGACGGCTCTGGACCAAAACCGCTCCGAAAGTGCGTCAATTGAACAGAAGCCGTTATAGTTAAGTACGAAAATATAACAACGACAAGGTGACTTGAGTCGATGTAGAATTTTGATAAAATTTTTGAATTTGTAAAATTGATACAAGGCTTTGTGGAACTGTGGTCGAGATCGCTAGAGTTTTCAAAACATGAACGAGCGGCACGATACCCATTTACCGAATAGTACCTGTAACGTAGCACATGTAATTCTAAATACGAATAATATAATTTTAATAATATAGAGTAAAATTTGTAATGGTAATGTACACGATTTCAGTTTAATAATTCATACATGTAACTATTTTATTTCTAGTTACGTCGGAGTTAATGTATGTTTGTAGTATCTACGTGTGGCTTATAGTTGCTTTTATGCCTAAAATTAGTGAATACATAGAAAATACATAAGGAACTGTTTTTAATAATAATAATAATCACCATTCACTTCATTAAGTGCATTTGTCATTCGAACATTGTTGTAATAAGCCATACCCGAATGTAATATCATTCACGAACGAATGAATGAAAATATTACACGTAAGTATAATTGATTCTCATCAATAAGAGGCTTGATCAATCATTCTGTCATTTCATTTCATTATCTGATTGCTGATTATGATGTGAATAACTTCACAAAACTCATTTTACGACTTTTTGTATAATTATTATATCGTTAAGTAAATATTATTATTATTATTATTGTTTACTTAACGATACTTAATTCATAATAATTTGTAATATTATGAAAAGTTTACATAACTTAATACTTTGAACCCTATTCAATAATAAAAATTAAATTAGAAATTCTTACAATAACACATTTTCATAACTGTACAAGAAAGAACAGCATATTAATTTATTATTACGCTAAAGTAATAAATTTGTAAATACATCCTTTGACATACGATTTCTTAAAGAAAAGACATGTTTTTAAGATAAGTGTAATTTATAAATGTGTGCTATCCTGTAAACTGCGAATTTCATAATGTTTAAAAGTCATGTATAAGTATGTAGGTGCTTCAAAAGTCTTAACTTCGATCAAAGTATCGTGTAGTAAGCAAAGTGCGATGACCATTTCCGATAAAGATATTCTTTATCTTGACGGTAGACTTTCGCTAAACTTCTTCGACACAGGGTTAGCTGAACTGATACTTAATATATATTATATAAAGTCTATTTTCCTGTAATTGCATTTTTCTGTATAGGACGCTGTAATTTTAACGAAGTGTGAACAAATAATACCCTTAGAATTAGGATAAACTAAAAACAAGCGTTGTTTATCTCATCGCTCCCCGTATTCAGGCCGTATTGGCGGCGTGCCAGCTCTCTAATGCTGTAACTTTTTCGAGCCTTCAAAGGACTTCCGTAAAGGACCCCAAGTTTTCCCCTAACAAGGGTGTTAAAATTTTATAGCCAATATAGTATAGATTTTCATACAAATGTCAACATAAAATGATAAGTTACGAAATACATTACCAGCAATATAGAATATTGCGTTCATTTATCACTTTCTTATAATAGCGCAATAGTTCGAAAATTTAATTAAAGTAGACAACAGAACACATTTTTTGTATCCGTAACGAGTTTAAAAACGAAATTTTAACATTGTATGCCCATTATAAAATAAGTATCATCTTTAGCTATAATAGTATTATGTA
The DNA here is from genome assembly GCA_018230145.1 of Lepidochrysops patricia. Taxonomy (NCBI): domain Eukaryota; kingdom Metazoa; phylum Arthropoda; class Insecta; order Lepidoptera; family Lycaenidae; genus Lepidochrysops; species Lepidochrysops patricia. The sequence continues at coordinate 9,538 of DWAK01000342.1, forward strand.
ATTCTTACGCATCACTTTTTTATAAACATTTTTTGGAGTTTTGAGGGTTTATATTGTTTCCTATTTTAATTATTATATTGTTTTATATTGGTCGTAAACACTGTTTTAATCAAGAATATGCATCACTTAACTACATCAAAATAGTAATTCTTTCTTATAAAATTTGCATTAATTATCAACTTTAACATTTAAAGTGTAATTAACTTCAATGAATGTATTAATTTTTGTTTGCTTTGCTCAAGGTAAACGTCTAACTAATTTTCTATTTCACTTCAACAACACATAAGCTCAAGGCGTTACGTGTATTTATTTAACATGTACTATGTTAATTGAGACTGGCTGCTCTAAATTGAGGAGCGGGAACCTAATTTTCATTTGAAGGCAAAATAAAATTATGTCTGTCCTTCTAGGCACTCTGACTGATGTGAATGATATTGGACTACAGGCTACAAAGCTTTTACATGTTTGAGGTTTTTTTTATAGATTGTGTTTCGTAATCCCGGTATTAAAAAAATTATTTAAAATTTAAATAATATATTTTGTGTTTGTATTTTCACTATATGGTCGGAGTAAGCTATAAAATAAAGAAGTGAAATTCATTACTTATGGAATGGAACTACTTACTAACTTACTAATGGAAATATTTAGTTTTGGATTGTTTTACTCATAGCAAAACTCCAAATAGATACTGAGATAAGGTAATCGAGACAATTAATAATCTGGCAGAATTAATAATAATTAATGCAAAAAATTTGATACATTTTTCAGGTCATTAATGTAAACTGTCTCCGACCTCGTAACTAATTGAGCTCTCGAAGTATTAAATTTCATGAAACTCTTCAACACTCAGTACTGGAAGCTTGAACCGGTTTTCCCGGGTCACATAGGTTGCGAATAGGTGTCAAATGACTCAAGTGCTCGATTTACTAAGCCTGGAGTTGCGCGGCGTCACCCTCACGTTATGATACCGTGACGCTATGACCCTTGCTGCGAAGCAATATTCGAACGACATTGCTTTGTCGCGTCATAAAAACATTTCGACTCATCGTATTCTCTCTGTATTTTTAAAGTAAAGAGAATATTGTAGCGCGTAATGCTGACGTGCTCTCTGCGGATCGACTAGAAATTATTTCTACAATTCTATTTGAAAAGAGGAAAAAAAAATACTATATTTTGTACACCAAAATTATCGAATTTGAATGAATATAATATTACAAATATTCATGATTACTCCAGCATTAATTGTTAATGATAATATACTTTAACAAAGGATTATGTATTTGTATTGTGTAAAGACGGAAGACTCACTCAGCTAAGCACCTAAGTAGCATTTTCGAAGTGCTCACACCCCTATTATCACTATTTTGCAAGCTAAAATTAATTACGTGTGCTTAGCGAGTTAGGCAGCTAGCGAAGCTAACTCCAAGTCAATACGTGCTGCGCCCGAGGTTGTAATATAATGTAGCGATCGCGGTGTGCTTCAACTTTGTGTATCCAAAGAAATTATAGTTTTCACTTTAATTCCTCATTGTGCAAAATTTTAATTTATAGTTTACATAATAATTCAATTATAGTATTCAAACAAGATGACTCTTATAGATAAACTATCATACTACAATGGCTTAGCAATGACGTAGTATGCGGTTAAGGTAGCGTAGCATTCACTATCACAATGCTACGCGGTATGTTGCATACAGTAATATGTAGCACTCTCCTATTTGGCGTAGCATGCTCGTAGCAACACACTACAGTGGCGTAGCATTATTTTATGTTGCGTAGCATGCTCGTAGCACTGTGCTACAGAGGCGTAGCACTGATCTATATTGGCATAGTATATACGTAGCACCATGCTACAACCACGTAGCACTATGCTTGTTGGTGTATCATGCTCGCAGCACTCTGCTACGTTGTCGTATTGTTCTTTGACGCTCTGTCCACGCTAC
>DWAK01000343.1:0-11462 GCA_018230145.1 Lepidochrysops patricia
TATAATTGTATGCTATGGATTTCCGCAAAGTAACGCCTGATTCTATTAACTAAATACTTAATTGTTTTGGCTCTATTTAAAAGTATACCTATCTATCGTTTAGTGTTTATTATTATATCCTTACCTGAAAATTAGTAATTTCTTGAAAATGGTGGACAGATTATCTTGTATTGAAAAAAGCTAAATTTTACTACAATTACAAGTTACCTCAGAAAACAAGGCTTGGATAATATTATTTATCTGGTCCTTTTTCTTCTGTTGCATTCAAAGACATTAGAATACGCTATGTCAGTGGTTGTAATATGCTCTATTTAAGGGTTTTTAATAGAGCCTATTGCCAGTTATCGAATCTATAGACACTTTGCAATGATATGGACACTAAGCACCTATAATTTAGCATGCAATTGAAGTAAACTACTTTTAATACTGGATCAATGTAAACCACAGAACTTGAAATTGCGAAGAATTTATTTTATAGCCAGTATTTATGAGAGCATGGACATTTTTATCCAGTTTGGTTTAAACTCAATAATAACTAAGATTGTGTATTCTTATTGCTTAGTACTTAATAGTTGGTTTCCATTTATAGTATACTAGCTAATCCCGACAGACGTTGTTCTGCCTAAAACAGAAAAAAATAGATAGTAGCCGATTCTCAGACTCACTGAATATGTATATATATATAGTTTCATAAGAATCGGTCAAGCCGTTTCGGATGAGTATGGTAACTAAATCAGTGACACGAGATTTTTTTTATTAGATTTACTACATACTGGCGTTTGCCCACGACTTCGTCTGCGTGGAATAATTAATTTTGGATAACGCAAAATTTTGACCCCGATTCTCCCGATTTTGACCGCGCTCCGCGCATCCTTCCTCGATAAATGGGCTACCAAACACAATTTTTCAAATCAGACCAGTGGTTCCTAAGATTAGCGCGTTCAACCAAAGAAAGAAGCAAACAAATGAGCTCTTCAGCTTTATAATAGGTATTATAGTATAGACTACACATCGAAGCAACCTATTTCCTCACTTGAATGGATATAAAAAAGTAAAATCAGAATACTTAACGAAGCGGAACAAAACCCGACTATGTCAAGAACTAGACGCCACGAACAGTAAAAAGGCGATGCAGAGTTAATTTACATCTTATAGGACCTTATTCCAAAGACTCAAGAGTCAATATACCAAGCAAACTCAGACGTAAAACAACTTTAAGTGCAATATCAAAAAAAAAATCGCACGAACGATAAGTCGATTCGTTTTTCAAACTATCAATAAAATGTTTGAACTTTGTTGACCTTCCTTTTTTGTTGTGAAAACGCCTCGTTTGCAATTATTTTGCTAAGTTTGTACAAGTTATTGTAATTCTTAGAAAACTATGAGTCGAGTCGTCAAACTCATAATGTCTTTTCTTTGTGCTATTGTTTGAGTTATAGCACAAAAAATCCACTGGGACCGTACAAATTTAAAGAAAAGGATGCGAATATGGTAAGTTATTTATAAAGTTACAAAATAAAGTCATGATTATGTAAAACATTTTCCACGGTGACGATTGAAAGCATGAATATAAATGTCGTTGCTTGATCCAGATACATAAAGAGCAAGCTGGACAAATATTAAAGTTCTTGCGAAATATGCAGATGATATAGGAAGTACGGATATAACACCGATATGGTCAATACTCAATTCACACCGAAACACCACGAATAAACCTCCGGAGAAGGGGATGTTTCATGTTAATTTTAGTATGTTTGTCGTATTATTATATCGAAAGTCATATGTATACCTAAATCAAATAAATGTATCCTATATATTTATCTTCATCCGCTAACTCACTTCTTTAAATTTCAAGGTTTACTTGCTATTTTTTTACAATAAGTGAATTAATATAATAATTAATTAATTACCTATTTAACTCTATCTACAAATTGTTATATTTCACACACATTGATAAATAAATTATATAATTTTAATGTCATTCAATTTGTATGTAAATGAGAAGGAAACATTTGGAGGAAAGCATAATGTTTCTATTAAGGTCGTCACGTTTCCGCATCATTTTAGTTTACTGCAACTTTTCCTGTGTTCTTATTCAATGACATTTGATTTACTCTTCCTCGAAGTACCTTCCTCGGTTCCGTTTTTGTATCCATCTAGATTTTATTTAAATTGTTCTGTATTTAACATTAACTACATACTAGATAGGTACCACCTTTCCCAGCAACGTCATAAACTGCTTATTCTACGGCGAAAGTCATCTAATAACATTTTTAATCTAATTCTTTAATTTGATATAGGTAAGGTAAGAATAACTAAAGGTAAGTACCTTTAAAAACAATTATCTATTACAATGAATATGGGTAGGTATACAAATCAACGCTATTAACATTATGAACCCTAAATAAAATAGATAATTCTCCATACATAAATGCAATTAAAATACATATAGCAAATGCATTTAAAATGCAGTGCAATTCTATTCATCTTATTCATATTCTATTGATTCCCTCGAGATTCTCTGAATACTTTTTTCATCAAGTAGGGTCTATAATGCTTTAGTATTATGTTAGCGAGCGATAATTTGTGTAATGAGAGACGTTTCCGCGGTGGATTCAACAATTTTCTGCTCGAGTGCGTCGGATTTTTCACATTCAAGTGAATAGCTGGAGAAAATCTATCGAGAGGAAATAACACTGGTATCGATGATAAAAGGATATGTAGAAAGTGGCTCATTTATGTTATAAATTATCTTTTTCTCCATCTAGAATACGAGATAGAGTAGATACGAGTTTAAAGAGCTTATCGAAGCATCCTTTACAGTTTAGTATTACCTATAAAAAAACAATTTAAAATTAACATGAAAGAGATATTCAGTGTCGACATACATTTCTGTTAAAAACAATAATTATAGTTAATACCTATAAACTTTGCTTGCAAGTTAGAAAAAAGCTAACCGAACATTTTCTATAAATTAGTAGTACCTAGGTATCTATATTATATACCTATTGTAGCTGCACATTAGACAAACTATTAAACCAGCATTATAGCTCATATAGTAACACTAATTAGACTAGAACAACTTCGATGATGCCACATAATAATTAGAATTGCTGTTATTGCATTTCCAATTTTCATTTAATTAATGCTTTACCAAATCAGCGTTGGTAAATTAGATATTTTGATCAGCATTTACTCGCCATACCGTAAGTAAATTTTAGTTTGTAGTCTGTACAGTGTAGGTGCACGTAGCAAATATTTTAAAATGTATAGTAAAATATACATATTCACTTATATTATAGTTAAATGGAACTTGGAACGTATAACGTAAAAGTTCTACGGACAAAGTCTTACCCAAAGCAGTTATTAACTAATATCATAGATGAATTTCTGAAAATAATTGGGCAGGAACGATTTCGTCATTGTGCAGTCACAGTCAGAACTGCGGTTTCCTTTTACATATAATGGTTGAAACTTGCATATAATCGGAAAGTTGTAGGTAATGAGATGACCTGCTCGCGACTTACATGACTGAAACCGTGCTTATAACACACCCAGGTAGTACAAAATTACGTACAGACTCCAGCAGTGACCTCAGAGGTTGCACCTTCTAATTACAATCAACAGATGAGTGACCTCAAGTGAATCTTCTTGTAGCAGATGTCGCAACGATTCGTGACTGCGACCTTTCCTTGTTCCTCCGCTTGTTTCCTTATAGCTTATGATTGTACCCTTTCTGCAAATTAAAAAAATAACTAACAAATACACAACAAAATAAAAGTTCGTTATGCTGATAAAAAAACAACATCATGGATATACAAAAAACCCAAGATTTCATAGTCAACGTCTGATAAGCATCCTCGAAAAATAGTTGCAACGTGGTGCATTGTATGCATATATTATGTGTGTTATAACAATTTTAAGTACTTCGCATAAAGTTGAACTTGCAATAATTGAGAAAGACTGTTAAAACAAGCTTTTACTTAATCTGAAGGTTTATATTTTAAAAACACTTCATTATGGATTATTATCTCGGTTTATTCGACGTAGAGAAAGTCGATGTTACGATTTAACAAAAAAATTAAAATAGGCAACTCGTTAGCAGTAGATTTTAATTGCTCAATTATATTGAAAAAACATTTCTAAGTATTGAAACATAAAGTAGGAAAGTTCATTTGCATTGTGTAACACACATTACTTCTACTTTGCAATTATTTTTACATTTTAAGGCGTTTACCTAATTGTCCATTACACGTAGATAGAAAACACTTACATAACATTAAATTGTCTCTAAAAATCGTAAACTTTGTGTTTGTTACATTGTAATAGATACTACGTACCTATGTAGGGGAGATGACACGCTGTTGACATCCCAATAATTACTTTTGGTCCCAAAAATATTGCAATATAATATTTAGCTTTAACAAGCTGTCTAAACACCTCCATTCCCATCGGCTTTCCTTTTCGATCAGGGTTTTAAAATGTCATTGGATCGTGCAGTTGTGAACATTACTCGTTCAGTTACGGCTTTCCTCTAAACTCCAAAGCAATCTTACGCTTCGCTAGTGATATTCAGTGTTTGCAACTTATAAAATACTAATCGGAATTAGGACTTATTTGTATTTACTATAATACATATTATTATGAAGTTGCTTAAAATACCTTGATCCTCAGAATCCCAGGCACAATGGATTTTTAATTTTTATGTGGTAGCCGGTTGCCGCATGGGGACTGTAGGGTTAAAAATGATTAGTCGGCAATATAATGTTCCACTATCAATAAACTAAATATTTTCCGCGCAGCCACCGTGACCGATACTGATGTGATTATAATAACAAGCCAACATTACATGTTTCAACATTATTCAATTTTCAACTTTTTTTGTTACGCTCTTTATATAAGCAGAGGGGTCAATTTTGTAATTATCGTTTATGTTTACTCTCACGCGGCAAATTGAGTCAGAGCAAGAACGATAGCATGCTTCGAAATAAAAAGAAATAATGACGATATTTTCATTTTAATATTATCCACAGATGCTTTACACTGCACTCTGCATTGTATTTACAGCCAGTGTTTCTCTTTATTATGACGAACAAACGACAAAGTAAAATTGTTATTCTATTTACTTGCTAGGCCGACAAAGCAAAAAGAATACAAAATATCATGTACCTTTTAGCAGGTTACTAGCCTATGATTGCGTGTATGTAGTCCCTAGGGCATAATACAAAGCGTGGTTTTCAACTTTACATAACATTTATACAATAGTCTCCCCTATTCTTAACCCTTCTGTGCCAATCAGCCGTAAAGGCCACTCTAAACTTTTTTTAATTTTTTTTTATTTTAAGGCTACGGGAAATTCAAGTTTTTTTATTTAAAATTCCAAGTTAGTAAAACGCTTTACATAACCTTATGAATGTTGTAGACTAGATTTTTGTATAAAAACTTTATTTAAATTATTGTAGAGATAAATTACAGAGATTTTCAACTGATGACATTATATTATAAATTTAAAACTATGTGTCGAGGCAAGTCACTTTTAAAATTTTGTTAAATGTTAACTACTTTATGAAATATTTATTTTGTAAATCATGTTTTGTTTGCTCATAAAATATTTACTTTACTTATATTAAAAATGTTATTTAGATATAATATGCGAAGAATTTTAACTTACATACAGATAATTTTGTAGCAAAGATTAAAGAATAATTACTACGTAAGTTGTTGATACTAGGTACATTAAAGCTTAAATTTGAAACTCTTATAAAAATAATAACAGATACAGTGCGGTAAGGTGAAATTGCTTTACAAGGAACATTGAAGCACTTATTTAAAGGGAAGGCGGCCGTAAGGAATTGAGTTCTTTAGACGCCTTGCGACTGCTATTCTCCTGTAGTCTAGACACTTAAGTCCAAGGTCATGAGCCAGTAACAATCTAAAATCATAACATTTGAAGTTTCAACTTTATTGCAGTTACAACTTATCTCAACTTGTTGAAAGTCTACGTCTGTCAATCAAAGGTCGGTACTCGGTGGTTAGATTGATAGATTGTACTAAATTGAACTATCTTATTATTTCATTGCGCAAATGAACAGCGGTCATCATTCATGATGTTATATATCGTGTTTGATTATCATCTATGTGTAGCAAATAACAATGTTATAAATTTGTTTTTTTTTTTTTCGTATTTCATAAATAAAATAGCTTAGGAAGCCTTCGAAACTGGATTTGAGGAAAAGTCACAGATATAGTGTTGATACTAAGTAGGTAGATACCAAATTGAGTAGCCCACGGGAAAATTATATGTTTCGGGATCAAAAAGTAACTATTGTTCTTCTCTATATTCCTCTAATTTCAAATCAAAAAGCATATTATAGTAGGTAAGTATGCTTTTCGACTTTGATTTGCTCAATAAAGTCGCGTATCCTATAATTGATTAAATAAAGAAAAAAAAAGACACTAAAGTGTGGCACTATTGACGATAGATTTTTGTTCCTACATGTCAGCATCTTATAATATGTAATTATAGGACCCACTATTTATAATTATACAATATACCACCTCCATAAACTTTATACTCCCCTTGTATATGTTAATACTTTTATAGAATAATCATAAGATGAATTTATTGCTTTGCTTTCATAAATAGTAAATTATAATACTGATCCCACGGGCTCGACGGATATAAATACCATAATATAATACCCTATTGAAGTTAAAATCTTATTTGAAGCTTTTATGATTAGCTTTTTATAGCTCTAATAATATTAGCCTTCATAAATTTTAGCCGAGATTTTCAGAGTTTTTTTTTTTTGTTTGTTTTATTGAACACGCTAATCTCAGGAACTACTGATCCGATTTGAAAAATTTTTTCGTTGTTGTATTGATACAAAATATACCATATACATTTATCGAGGGAGGCTATAAAACATCACGCAAATACGATACGAGCGGAGCCGTGAAAAAAAATGTTTCAGAATCGGGAGAATCGGTGTAAAATTTTACGTTATCGAAAAGTAACTATTGCACGCGGAGGTATTAGCTAAGCCTTTTATAATAAACGTACGATATTTGATCAATATTCTACACATCGAGGGAAAAACTGCAACAGGCAGGTACTGGTGCGTAAATCCGTGGCGTGATCACTGTGGCGTGTAAAAGGGATCGCGCCGGGCACGCGACCAGAGAATCCTGTCAAAATATTGCCATCTATTAATTAGAAACTGCCATTTCCCATTTACTCTTTCGCCTCGTCTCATTCCTAGCTAGGGAGAACCAATGCCATGCGTGGTGTTAGTAAACAGTTTTATAGAAAAAAAAAATGTAATGGTTTGCCACCCCTGCGATCCAAGCGAGCTGCGAGACGAGGTGCGAGAGCCCGACCCCTGATTCTGTAATTTGCTATAGCATTGCGACAGGCGAAAATTGCTGTCATTGTCAACAATATCTGCTGTCAAACGAAAATTTGGATCAAATAAAGTATTAAACGTCAACCCAATACATTTTTTAGGTTCCTCGATTGTTCGCTAGAGTGCGACTCCGTCGCTTATCGCTACCGCGTCGCTATCGCTAGTACGGAATACCAAAATTTCGTTTGACAGCAAATATTGTACCTACAATTTTCGCCTGTCGCATTGCTATCCCAAATTACAGAATCAGGGGGCCGCTTACGCTTTATCCCTCGCTTCGCCCCTCGCCTCACCACTATCGCGAGAGTGTAAATTACGTACTTACAATATTTTTATTAATATTGAACTTTGTAGTAGACGAACTCATATTGACTTGGCTGTTGTGATTTTGAATTTTCTTACCGTAATAAGCGGCTTAATTCGCGCCACTCAGGAAAAGACAACGCACCACAACTCCATATATTTGTAGTGCGTTCTCTTTTACTTAGTAGTGCGAATTAAGCCGCTTATTTCGCGACTTTGTTGGCTGTGGCTGAGCGGTTAGAAGCGTTTAGCCATTAGTTGGGTTGGCCCTTCTTATGACTTAACCCTAACATCACCTTCTTTATAGTAACCTACTTAGTGCATGGCAGTAGCGAAGGGTGTGATTGCTTTAGAGGGAAGCCGCAGTCGCTAATTAAGGCATATGCACAACTGCATACAGAATAGTGCAATAAGGAAATTTTATAACACTGATTCAAAAGGGAAGCCGATTGTAATGGAGTTCTTTGGACGCTTCGCCACTGGTGCATGGTCTATTTTAGCCCTGCTTTCACTCCAGCCCTGGGGTCAGAGGTGGTTGTGAGTACACCGAGACCTGTGATTTACTTGGTACGAGATAAACCAATTGACCTACTTTTTAACGGACTATGATTTCCCAGGCTATATTGCTCTAACTCGATTTTTGATCATAATGATATTTTTATTTCTATTTTTTATTAAGCTATTTTATTTATTAACTCTTTCTCTTTCCTTTTTACTCAGAATTTTACTAGTGTTTGCCCGCGACTTCGTCCGCGTCGAATAGCTAACTTTGGAATAACTTGAAATTTTACCACAATTCTCCCGATTTTAAAACATTTTTAATTCTGCTCCGTTCAATTTGGTCTTTTTATTCGTGTTATTTTATAGCCTATAATAGCCTTCCTCGACAAATAGACTATCGAACACTAAAGTAATTTTTCAAATTGGACCAGTAGTTCCTGAGTTCCTGAGATTAGTGCGTTCAACCAAACAAACAAACAAACTTCAGCTTTATAACACATATTAGTATATATACCAAAACAATGCATTAAAAATAACATTTATACAAAGTATCAATTTACAAATAATTTTCAAATATGCATCTAACATAAGCTGCGCAAGTTTGCATGATTCTCTGTAACCTGTTTGACTTGCAATTAATGAAAGCTAATAGACACGGTTAAAAATAGTCTGTGGTCTACGATTAACATTCTACAGGTCCCGTGTGTATTCTGGGAACCTATCAGGAGTCAGGACTATTTATATAGCTTTATTGGTATTTTGACTGTGACGAATTCAGCCATCTTATCACTAAAATGTCGGTAGAAACCCCTTCAAGTGAAGTAAAAATTATGTCAATGATAATAATATAAAAACAGCATGATATTTATTATTACTTATTTAATCATAAGTAATGAATGATGATAGTCTTTATATACTATCATCATTCGCACTTACTTGCATATTAATTGTGCAAAACTAATGTAAAATATTATTTTCACAAAAATATTATTCTTTCTCTTAGGTCATCGCCTCTATCTTCGCAGAATTAAAAGATAAAATCGCCAACTATTTAAAATAATAATGAGCATAAAATAATGACGTTTATCTATTTAGCTACATGTTTAATGTTACATTTAACATCCTCAACGTGTATAACGTGGTTTTGCCGCTGAAAATAAACTAATAACAAGGAAATTAACAACTTGTGTAACAAAAACGGTATTACCCATAATATTATCGTAGCATTAGCCCCAATATAAGTTTGGTTAATTAACATCCCATTTTGGTTCCTATTTATGTATATTGTTAATAATTCTTGGCTTTAGATGAATAAGAATTCAAGACTAGTATGTATTTAAAGTATCTGTTAATTGGGCTATAATTCTGCGTCTAAAATGTGTACTACTGAAATATTTTTATTTTCGTATAGACAACACTAAAATGTGAACATGAATATTGACTAAGATACCATCTACTATTTGTACTAATATTATAAAACTGAAGAGGTTGTTTGTTTGGCTGAAGGCACTAATCTCAGGAACTGCTGGCCCGATTAAAAAAAAATTCAGTGTTAGATAGCCCATTTTTCGAGGAAGGCTATAGGTTCTAAAACCAATATGAGCGGAGCAGTAATAAAAAATGGAATTATCCAAATCCAAAAAGTAATGATTTTACGCGGACGAAGTCGCAAAGTCGAAGGGCAAACGTTAGTACCTACCTATCTTATATCAGAGGCCCTTAGTGCTTACATAATAAAGAACGTAGTCACAAAATAATACAAAATTAAGTATTTTCAGATAGATTATTTAATTTCTTCAGTTTTTGTGATGCTCTTTAGAGTGCATAGAGCAACGTTCGTGCAAAGCTATTATTAAATTGGACATGGTGATTGAGTACAAACACACAAGAGTAGAGAAGCGACGTTCGCCCCTGGCAATGGTTTGACAGGCGACCCAACTGGATAAAGCTAGAACGTTCTATTGATACTACCCTGGGCCAGATATTACGAAACTTATCATCATATTATAGGTATCCAGCGTTTGCCTGCGTCCGCGTGGAATAAATACTTTTGGATAAACCAAAATTTTACCGCGATTCCCCCGATTTTGAAACATTTTTATCATTGCTAGCTAGCCTTATAGGTTTCCTCGATGAATGGGCTATCGAACACTGAAAGTTCTTTTTTAATCGAATCGCAGAAAATATCTAACAACAGATGTTCATGTGTGGATAGAGGTAGCTAATAGGTATATACTTTCTGGAAGCAATAAGACATTTATTTAATCAATGAAATTGACCACCACGCGTACTACCATAGACTATCTCTCTCAACTTATAATATTAAAGGGAGTCTTAACTTTCATACGTTTTCTCCATCATCTCGTAAATGGATTATCATAATCCCGCGACCGTTACCACCACTCAAGGAAGCTAACTGTGTCAATGGAGTCTCGGCGGCCATTTTCACTTTCCATGCACTAATGCAAAGATAACCTCAAAATATTCCACGAGATTTTCTAGAAATGTTCATTCAAGTATGCCTTGAGAGTTATGTCTGTCGTCACTTGGATTGTCATGTTTTGGACACCTACTGCAGTATTCTGAATAGAAATATTTATTATATACAATTATGTCGTTTCGACCGATCGTCAAAAAAATCGGTTGCGATATTACCACACACGTACAATTTGTCGTTCGATTTTAACAGCAAGCGACAAATCGTTTACGATAATTGTCCCGTGTATAGGCACCTTCAGCCCTACGATCCTTCATCTCTTGTTCCACATGCACCTGCCGTGTGTCAAGAAATTTTTGCCCGCGGCTTCGCTCGCGTGGAATTTGAAAATCGCATAAAAATACGAATATTCTGGTAAGTCTCCCTTAGGAACTTGATATTTTTCCAGGACCAAAAGTAACCTGTACCAAGTCTATGTCAAAAATCAAGACGATTGGTTGCTTATTTAGGGCGTGAAGGAAGGACAAACAAGCAAACAGAGACACTTTCACATTTATAATATTAATATGGAATAAGTTTTTCGCAGCCATAAAATGACATTTTTAAAGTTTGTCGGATAGTGATACACATTCTGCTTAATTTTTTTTCACGCGTCTGTTATCCTATTCTATTCAAGGGCAGTATTGATTCCATTCCACTTAATATTACATCAAACCATAGCATAGCATAGCTTCGCCACTCCTTTACACAATACAGTAAGAGCTTTTGCACTTAAGTGTAATTATCTATATTTCTATATAATATAATCTATATTA
>DWAK01000344.1:0-11460 GCA_018230145.1 Lepidochrysops patricia
GGTTCAGCCGTTCTTGAGTTATAAATAGTGTAACTAACACGACTTTTTTATATATGTATATAGAAGAAGAAGATTATCATTATTACTCCAGACATAGAGCATGTGACCAATGGAGATAAAATGGCAACCATTTGAAAGGTGATAAGTCCGATACTGGAACTGTACCGTGCCAATAGCAACATACGATGTTATAAGCTGATCAGAGCTCAGTAAGTAAAGAAGAGATTTGATAACTTTCTTTATAGAGAACCCATAACCTTTCCCCTCTATTAGGCTATACTCGATGACTTCAAAAATAAAGGGAGGTCGTAACGTTCAAAGTATTTAATACTCAATCCATTTTAACGTTTTTATTTTTATTGATAAATTAATTAAGAGTTGATTGTAGTTAACGGTATGTGTAGGCGCAGACCGTTCATTAAATTGGTCGTTAAATATTTAATTATTATTAGAAATGCTCGATATGTGGCTTAAAAGCTAAACTGTTAAGTTTGTGGGATATCTATGACATTTTCGAGATTTTATTTCGTTTTGTTATTCATAATAAAATGGCAAAGCATATCTCGTGCCAATGACGTTCTAACGTCTCTCGTGGACAATTGGCAACTTACAGCGCAGTTACATAATATACTAATTTATCATATATTTACTATGAAAATGATTTCACACCTGTCACTTCCATGGAAATACTAGCGACCCGCCCCGGCTTCGCATTCACATTGTTAATTCTAAATATACTACAGACAAACTGTGAAGATTGTGTATAAAAATATTATAAATGTACATAATTATAAACCTTCTCTTCAATCATTTTATCTTAAAAAAACCGTATCAAAATCCGTGGCGTAGTTTTAAAGATTTAAGCATACGTAGGGATATAGGGACAAAGAAAGCGACTTTATTTTAAACTATGTAGTGATATCACGAGAAAGGGATAAACAGGGGTTAAGACTTAAAATGTATTATAATAATTATGATATTGCAGGATTATAATATCAAATATCCTAAAATTATGACATATAATAAAATTCAGTTTTTACATAGCCGTTCATATAAGCGACTAGCTAGCTAGATTACATAAAACATTACATTCTAAACATATCGGATCACAGTGAACCAATTCACACCAGATATGCGCTATTATGGTATCATTATAATCTCATATTAGACCACCGCGGTACTGCATATGTGGGGAAATTGAGTTTACTTAAATCTATGTGTGGAATGTTATGGAAAATCTATATAAAACTGTGTGTTGCAAAATATTGTAGTTTATTTGGTTTGAAAAAAATTTTTTGAGCCCTAAAAAAATTTACATAGGCAAGTTACATTTTATGTGTCAATTTTTTTGAATGAAAATGAAAAATGCACTTTACTGACTAGTTGGACTAGATTTTGTTAAAAACATGACAAAATATTGTCACCATAATACTGTTAATCATCTGAAACTCGATTTTCCGCAATATAGAGTTCCACATATTAAAAAATGTCGTACATGTGTTATTTTGGTATAAATTTACCTATATACATAAAAAATGATGGATACATAGTTTCCGAAGATGGGATACGAGTGTGAACTTTTAAGAATGCACAAAATATGACTGATAAAATTAAATTAGTTCGAAAGTAAACATATCCCTATTACCAGAATAAGCCCCCATCCAAAGGTGTTATACCAAATAGTTCGAATGCTGCGTATATAAATTGAAATCGGAATGTCCACAATGCCCGTGTCTTGTCCATTCAAGTACACGTCTGTAATTAGCATCAATTACAGCTCAGCCGCCATATTAGGTTCTAACTGGCCGACGTTTGTCACAGCTATTGATTGATGTTTGCACGGTTGTAGAAAAATAACATATCGACACATAAAATTATATGCAATCCAAAGTAGGCTGTACAACAGTCTAGCCTAAGATCTCTCTAAGAAGGGTCTCAGCACACATATCAATTTGGAAACGGATCAGCACCGTATCGCCTCGAGCCGATCAGTATTCTTTGTATGAAACTCCCTACTGTAACGCACACAACTAGACACACGATTACACGTTTCCGATTAGGAAACGTAACGACGTAATCGCCTTACCTAGGTAGTCGCGTGGTTGACTACTTGCCGAAAGGCGATACTATGGCGCCAACCCGTTTCAGTGATATATTGTATGCTAATACCCCTAATCTTTCGTCCAAAATCTAAATATACTATCGTCTTTTAAAATGTCGATCTTAGATCTCATTTTAGGATTTCAATTAATTTATTTTAATGACAATTTTTAATGACACTTGGCTTGCAAAAATTGGGAGATATCTCAGAAACTATTTGATTCCATTTTAAAAAATCCTGCCATTTAACTAGCCAACCTGATCGAACGTAGCTGTAATAAGGCTACCTATTTAAAAATATGCTCGATGCATATTTTTCAAAACCCAATCACTGTCGTCCTGTTAACAGTTTTTTGAACTTATAAATACTATCCCGTTAATAATGAGAAAATTGCAGTTCGTTCAATTTGGTTGAACTTTCCATTCAGTTTTTGTGGAAATGGCAAGGTCATTAATGTTTTTATTTAGAACCGAAGTGCCAATTTAATTATGTAATTACGTTACAAATTGTTTAACGGAATGTATGGTAATGTTTCTGGGTAATTGTTTTTAATTTGTTTGTGAGATAATTAGTTCAGTTAACTTTTTAACCGACTTCAAAAGGAAGAGGAGGTTTAAGTTTGTCGTTCATAAACCGATTTTGATTATTTTTTGTTGGTAAGAAGATATTTTTAGTATGGTTTCATAATGAGTTTACTGCATAGTCATTTTGTGTTAATTAAAGTATTTTCTTGATCACTGAAATTGAGATTTTTTTATGAATATTAATATCATAATTGATTTTCACGTGACATAAAATATAAACAATTGTTATTTTGCATTTTGGTTCCAGACCACACCATGACCGCGGTTTCGTCTCAATTTCGATGTCATTATTTACGCACATATCGGCCATCTTGAGCGATCATTCCCGAATTCAGATCTGATTGGCGAGGGTTGGTTAATTAAGTGATGCTGGTCGACGGCTTGACTCGATGATATCGACTGATGAATGATGCGCAGGCGCCGATAAGCTACTTTTCCCCACTGCTTTGCTTAGCAACAAAATTTTAAGCTGTTAGTTTACTATTACGCTAAAGATAATTAAATATTGTAGAATCAAATACCGTTAATCAAAATTATTATCTACTAATATATAAAATTCTCGTATCACAGTGTTACTTTCGATACTCCTCCGAAACGGCTTGACCAATTCTTATGAAATTTTATAGACATATTCATATTAGGTCTTAGAATCGGCTACAATTTTTTTTCTGTTTTAGGCAGAACTACGTCTGTAGGGATTAGCTAGTCTAATATATAATATTCTTGTGTCACAGTATTACTTACCATATCCCTCCGAAACGGTCGATTCTTATGAAATTTTATATGCATATTCGGTAGGTCTGAAAATTAGCTAAAAATTTTTTTTATTTTAGGCAGAACAACGTCCGTCGGGATCAGCTAGTTATCTTATAAAATCTCTTGATATTTATCATATCATGTCATGTTGTCAAGACAGTGTCATGTCTTATTAGATCTTAAGGTCCTGGCAGGAGATAGAGGGGGATGGCGGAAGCTCCACCGACAGTGCCCCAGCTCAGAACCCTTAAATAGAAAAAAAACTAATAACTACCAATATAAAATTCTCGTGTCACAGAAACGGACCGATTCGTGCGATTTAAACATATTCCATGGGCCAGAGAATCTGCTACCTATTTTTTTGGCAGCACAACATCTGTCGGGATCTGTAGTCTATAAAATGAAGTACATCTATGATCAATGTTAACAAGGATCCTCACAAAGGTCGCACATACATCAGTGTCTGCATACGTTAACTTTTGTAATGCCAATACCTGAACTTAACACTTAAGTGACGTTAGCTTATAAGGAGCGTCTCAACTTGGACACGCATGGGATTTACAATCGCCATCAAAAGTGGGAAATTGTCTCACGTTCAAATGGAATGTGCTGTTAGCCTTAAAGGCATTTAAAATGGTCCTTTCAACGGACTTACGTAATCCATGTATGTGCCCACGATGTGTTCAGGGATTACGGAAACTAGAATAATGTAATGGAGAATATTTCTAAGGCACAAAATTGTATTAATAAAAGTCGACCGTCCTGCTAATAGTACGCGTTATGTTTTGTTTGACTGATATTTAATCTTGGTTGATTATATTGCACTGAATTAAAGCACAATATTAATCTAATTTAGTCACTATCTATTTTCGCATATCAAATAAGTCCATAGGCATACCCAATAAAAATTCATAGAAGCCGCCGCTATAAAATATCCTTTTTGTCGGTTCTCTTTGATTCGCTAAATCGCTGATTCGATAAAAATGTTAAAATTGATTAAGAATTTCATTAAAATCTACACAAATTATAGTTTATGGCGCAAAATAGCCGGAATTGGAGTCATTAGGCGAGTACGTTTTTGCCTATGGCTAACTAAATGTATTAGGCTAGCTTCACACGCTGCGATGGATACGATTTATGACAATGTGATGATACGTCAAATCGCACATTTTGTAAAACTGAGATCGCAAGCCTAACTTTAGTATTTTTGATTAAACCAGTATTTAATGTATTGTTTTTTTTTGTAATTTAATGTAATGTAAATGTACGTAATTTTTTATACCCTCGATTCAATCTAGTATTATTATATATTACTACTATTACTGGTAAAACAAAGGACTACACAATACGAAGAGTAATATTACGCGTAATGTAGAACAGGCGTAACTGAATAAATATTTAAGAAGTTTTATCCAAACGATCTGTGCTAGATAAATTTTTATGTCTATATCTTAAGTCATAAATATTCATAATTGTGGACGTATCGGTCATGAACTAGTATGGAATGTAAAGTGTCATACACATTTAAAATTATACTTTATTAAATGGAATATTATAATATTTAAGCCCCTCACAGCCCCGTAAGATGGGTGGACCATGGAAAGGCAATAAATATGATTTTTTCATAGCTGGCCTTCCAAGGAGCATGGCCTTCTATGGTCTACCCACCTTATAAAATATATTACTCCTATAGTTACGTGTACGGTCATTTGAACTTTTGTATAGAAAATATATCGTAATATGCCTTGCTGTAATTTCTATTAATATTATTATAGCTACTTCTGTGACAAGCAATTGTGTATTGTATTGTAGGTCTAGAGTAAATACTGTAATGGCCGTAATACTTTAGTAATAAGAAAAGTCAAATTTATTACATTTTAACTTTACCCTAATCTACCGCTGAAAATATAATATAGAGTGAAATTTCAATACCAAAAAATATACGATTTTTATACACGCTCCTATTTCGGTGCTAGGATTTTCCGCGACTCCGAAATTCCGATACGTATAGCACATACTAATACCGTTACCAATTCCAAAAATTAAAACCCTCAACACGTTAATTTTCGTTCCCGCCCCCCGTCAGCTAACGCCACTGTATGTAGAATATACCTTGTTATATTTACCACTTCTATAACTTTTATTCCAACGACTTAAGAGTCAATATTGTATAAACAGAGTGGTAAAATAAACGGAGGTGTACAAAGGTGCGTATTAACCCCTCCGAGCTGTCATGTTTCCCCGAACGTCCGACTGTTTGTTTGTAGAAAGTTTTATGTGGAACCACCTTAATTTGAGTGGCTGTTACTGGTTACAGGGTTTTTTTTATGAGACGACAAGTCATGTCGGTAAAAGTAGCATTGAGTTTGTTATATTAGCTGTAAAAAGCATAATTTCACAAAAGTAACGTTTTAGCGTAGATATTAAGCATGATTCCTATGCACTATTATAGTTATCTGCATTTTGATGCTAATAATCTTCCATATAAAATTCTCAAGTCATAGTGTTTGTTATACTCCTCCGAAATGGCTGAACCGATTCCTATGAAATTTTATGTGTATTCAGTAGCTCTGAGAATTGGCTATCACTTATTTTTTTACTATTTTATGCAGAACAACGTCTCTCAGGATCAGCTAGTATACTATAAATTTGCATTTTAATGCTAATAATGATATATCTAAGTATTAGCAAATTCTTACTCGTTTAATTGGTGAACCTGAAAGGACTATTAGAATATTAAAGAATGGTTACTACGTTATAATATTATACGTAATACACTAGCGTTTGTCCGCGATTTTGTCCGCGTGGAATACTTACTTTTCGATGATGCACAATTTTACGATTCTCCCGATTTTAAAACATCTTTTATCACTGTTTAGCTCGTATAGGTCTAAGCGTGAGTTATAATAGCCTTTCTGAGTGAATAAGCTTTCCAGTTACTCTAAATGAATTTTTCAAATAAGACTAGTAGCTCCTGAGATAACCTTCAATCAAACAAACAAACTCTTTAACTTAATATTATTATGGATAACCTGCGAGTGAATCCGGGTAACACAGTCGTGTATTCGTCAGTCACGCCAACCCTACGTACCATGTTATTATCGGGTATTATTTAACTTTTTAAAATATGTGAACTTGTTTCATTTTAAGAGATGATTACCAAAGTACACATTGCCAACACGCAATGTTTGGACCAATTTATTTTACCTCTGCTTTCACGATATTCATCCTTAAGTCGTCGGAATAAGGGTCCTGTTAAAAGTAAAATGGCTGTAAACGGATTGTGTTTGATCTGCTGTGTCATTTTCGGTTATGATTTGGGTTATGTTTAATGTCGTTTCATTGAATACTGATTTATGTTGATGTGATTTATTTTAAGTGATTTTGATGCTCTACATTCACATACCGAATAACCGTTTAAGTAAATTGGGAGACTAAATAGTACATAATATTATAATCAACTTGCTTCACATTTTCTTCATAAACTGTAATGAAATAAAATTCAAACTTACTATAACGGCAAAATATTACCTGACTTCATAGTACATATAGGGAACCGTAATCGGAAGAGAAATAGTATCTGTGCCAAAATTTTATTGCAATCGGTGAAGTAATTTTGGGACCATTTTCCAATCTTTGGTCTTTAAAAAGAGCATAATAGGCTACAGCAAAAGCACTTCTGCCATAATTGTTGTCTTCTGCTCCGACATATTGTCTATCTTATAGCTTATTAAATGTTAGCTAAAACCCAAGTAGATTTTGAATGAGCCCATTGGTTGATTAAGCCTATAATGAAAATAGCGGGACACCCCGGAAATACAAAATAGATCACAAACTTTCGAATGTCATAGAGTTCTTAATTTAAAATTACGGTTACTAACGAGAGACCGTTTGAAGCGTTCATTATTGTTGTGACATTTGAAAACATCGTGACATCTATTAAATGATCAACTAGTGGACCACTTGAGGCAGCAATATTTTTGTACGTAACAATAATAAACATTGTGATGATTTTGACACGCGACTATGTAAACAGGTGTGCTATGAAATATATTCACGCAATGGGCCGGCTCGGCCGGTGAAATACCACGGGCTCACAAAAAACCTGCGTGAAACAGCGCTTGCACTATGTTTCACCGAGTGAGTGAGTTTACCCAATTCCCTACCCCCCTAGAATACGCCAACTGCAGCATTTCTAGGGGAAATTTTAAAAGCTCGGCAAAATCCTGCTCTCCTATTGTTGCTGGTGTACATTGGGCGACGTTAGTTGCTTTCCATCAGGTGATTCGTTTGATACCTTATATGTTAAAAAAAAAACAGGCTAAGCACAAATTTTAGACACCTTCGTTACACCCTTGGACTATCCGGATAATGCATTAGATAATTCCTAACCAACAGCTAGCCGCTAACCACATCGTAGCCGCTAACCACATCGCAAAGCAGCTAATGGGTGCGGGCGCGTAAGTATGGAGTCAAACTTTTCTAGTTCGTGGCTAGGCTTTGCCCTATTTTGTAAAACCACAGCTCCTATATACTTTCTTCTCTTATATCTTATATACGAGGAATATCTTAGAAAAACCTGTGTCATAAGATTTAAGGGTGAGTGTAATGGTAAATGATTGTATATTTGATTTTGAACTCGTTAATAAGCCACATACTATTTGATTGAAGGCTGTTGACAACTTTTGCAATTTACGATGTCTACACCAGCGCTTGATCAGTTTGGATACAGTGGCTAAATTTTGAAATAGCCAGGATCGAGGTCATTAGTTGATGGTAGTGAGATCCTTTTTTTAACACGCTTTTATTAGCTTGGACTGTATGTATGTATGTAGGTATATAACGGAATCTTTGAGCATCATTTTTACCTATTTCTAGAAGTCTAATTAATTCGAAACTTTGCTTACGTATTAGGAGTCAATGACAAAGCAATAAGCGTGTTTTTTAGGTTTTTTAAACTTTTAATTATTTATTGGCAGAAAAGTTATCGATTTTAATTCGGTTGAATTGCTAGAAACCGTGGTTGACTTTTAGCGATAATTCATCATGATCAGCCAGTTTTGACACATTCAAATAAATGTTTATTGTTTGTTTCAGATGAACCAGCAATGTAAGGTGTGTGGGGAACCGGCTGCGGGGTTCCACTTCGGCGCGTTTACGTGCGAAGGCTGCAAGGTAAGCCTTTTTTTATACCATATCCTCAGGCTGCACTTCCACCAGAGCTGTGCTAGAATACGTACCGAGTGTGTTCTTGAAGAACCAATAGAATCGCTTCATCAGGGCAGAGCTTCTATTGGTTCTGAAAAAAACTTCTCTTAGTATTCGTAGCTCAGTTTTGCTAAAACAGTACCTAATCTTAGGTTAATGAGGAAAGTGACATAAAATGGTGATAAATTAATAAAATACACAGCGTGTACTAACAGTATTTTCATTATATGTGGTGCGTTTAATTCTAATAGTAACCAGCGTTGTTATCGGTAAAATGTTGTCCAGTTGTTCAGATAATATTGCTTCTACGTTTAAGAATAGACAACTTTTAGCATACTCCTCTAGTGTAATTGTTCATGGCTTCACTCTTGACAATAAACCAGGTTGTAGTCGAATGCACCAATAATAAAAGAATATTCAAACGAAGCAAAATATATTCGATCGATTTGCCTTTCTAAACATAACGTATAGGCGGAAACCACAATTTAACGCATACATTAATATATTACCCAACATTAACATAGTGTTTAAGTTAAAAATGCACCACTCGATGGTGTAAAAATCTAGATTGACGCTTCAATGGCCTAGCCTTGCCACCTGATGTATCGATCTATAGGAAATAAATCAAGACCAGCCTCTGATAGGTTCTAAATACACACCGACATAGGGTATACAATTTAAACACTTATTCCCGAGACATAAAGTGTTTTTCACCTTGTCGGTTCTTTGTGTTGATAAAATTATAGTGGTATTATTCAAATCATAGGTTTCGCACGCCAACCTGCTAAACAGTCGCTCAAAATTGATTTTAAATGTCATTTTAACCATTTAAATGGTTCAAAAGAAATGTAATAGGGGTATTCTCGTTAAATTTTGCCTTCGCTGTAAATACTGAATTGGCATACAATTTATATTTTCGTATTCTGTAAGTATATGACTTTGTTTATAGCGTACCTAATTAAACATTTTTTTGCATCTTTCTTTACAAAATTAAATAATTGTCGATTTCGGTGTTGGGCACGATTTTAGATATTTTTATGTGATCAATTATGTGCGCGTTACACAAGAGCTTTTATCCAAGTGGGACCAATTACCTAAGATTGCATTGTCGTAACCAAACTGTAAAAGAATATTTTTATTTATTTCGGAGTGAGAATCGAACCCACTATCTCCGTGACAATTGCCAAGCTCTCAACTAAAGGCCTAGTAATTTGATTGAAATATTATTACAACATTTCGATATCTTTCCTATTACTTACTATCATTAAAGGCTTATCGCTACAATTGGACACTTACACTGAAACGGTTGTATTATAAAGTATCCTAACTGATCAGTAGATAGGTATTATCAATTAGAGCTACTATCTCAACCATACGATCAGACTATTATGTTCAATTTATTCTTTTGAAAAAAGTTTCGAGTGTGAGAGAAGTTTTTGAGAGATGGTTCCATCGATGTTGTATTAATGTGTATAGTTAACGTGTTGTCGTTTATTATATAACATATAATAATAAACTGATAAAATACAAACTATTAAACAATTAAGACAGACACAATCATAATTAATGAGAGGAATATTTTTATTCTTTCCTAAATCTTAGGATTAAGCGCAGTAATTATTGTGTGGCTTAAGAATACTAAGATACAGTTAATAAATAAAAGTTAAAACAAACAAATATCGATGTATTTTTAACTGCCTTGCAAAAAGATGGAAGTTTTCAATTCGACCTAGATGTCAATTCATACAATTTCTACCAAAAACCTCACAGCAGTAAACATCGATTTTCTTACGATACATTTTACGGAACCCCAAAACCAGTAAGAGCACAAAATTCCGAACAAATGTTTAACATAATTATACCGAGATAAGTTAAATGAGCCGGTTATTTCGACGTTATTTATTGCTAAATAATTTTATCTCACATCACATGAACATTTTACATACTCAAATTGTTATTTTCTTAATTTCTTTTACTACTGTACTCTTGTCCTCGAACATTATTCTTAACATAATATTATAATTACACATATCAAAACTTAATATCTTTTTTTTCTTTAACTTAATATTATTTAAATAATCACATAAGTACTATTGTTTTCTTATAGATAATTTTTCAGTTTTTTTTTTTATGGAAAGTTAAATTAGTCAAGAAGGTACTTTTGTTTTTTAGGTCATCAATCAGTATTCAGAATAAAAAATACGTTATTTTCCCTATCATATAATTTATGGTTGAAATATAATGTTTGAAATATAGATTAAAAATAGATTATTATTATTTGAACCAGATATTTATGAGGTTTCCGTGTGTAAGATTTGAGGGCAGAATATTTTAGATTGATTAGTGAATTAATTATTATAATTAACATAACAAATGCCGTGATCTAATAATATATCACCTATATCGTGACGAATAGTATCATTTAAATATAATATTATATAAACACATCGAGCATGTAACTAACAGAGGTGAAGAGTCCGGAGAACTTTTAAGAGGTTATTTTGCGTGACTAAATTTAGACGACTAAATGATTAAGTTACTAAATTCAGTCAAGTGGAATAGCAAGAAAGCTAGGAACCGAATTAGATTCCTAAATTGGAAGAAGTGTAGCTTCTGACTGACTAAATCATTAAGCAACCTAGTAAGGAATTTGTTTAGAAGGTTGGATAGCGTTTAGAAGTTTATTTCAACTGTTAAATTTTATAAATAATAATATCAATCGCGCTCGAGCTGAAATTGTACCTACCGCCCCAATGGGCATGACGAAAGATTTTCAATTTCTATCCCAGAATGTGTGTATACATTTACTTT
>DWAK01000345.1:0-11446 GCA_018230145.1 Lepidochrysops patricia
TGTACACTGTACAGTGTACATAGTACTCAAAGATATATTTCATACAATATCAGACAAATGACAAACGGGCTGCGTTTACCCAACCAATTCCCCACGATAATTAAGTATTTCTGGACAGCACTTCAGTAATTACAGAAGAGTGCTACTGGCTACCGTTGGAATTGGTGGCGAGAAATTGCTTCAGTAATTACGCACTTACATTGACAGTTCGTCTGAATACGAATTACAACAAAAAGACTGCACCTAATGAGAGGTTTGCGAACGTGTCTTTAAATTGTCAGCCTCTTAAAATATTTAGAAAGGGGGTTTCAAGTTTTATGTGAGCTTTGGGAACTTTTGATATACAGGTTACCGACTTTCGTTAATATCAAAGTATGAAAATATAATTTTAATCTGTACCTAGCTGAATGCAATGCAATGTCGTCGTGCTAACGAACTTCGTCACATAGACATAACTCCAATTTTAGATTAAGGTAAAAAACCTCTAGGGAATGTCACTTGACAAAGGCCATGTCAGTTGTCAACAATTTATGATCGTGAAAGCCGCATTCCGGGGATACGAGAAGGGATTTGGACCACGTATTTATCTCATGTTTTGTTTATTACAAGTACACTGATTGGTCACTATATCTAGAAATGTGAAATTATCAATAAGGACATAAAGCTTGAAGTGAAAGAAGTTGATTATAATATCTGATTGGTTGATTAGAATTAAGTACTGAAGTAGATTCAGCCCAACTTAAGATTGAGAGAATTAACGGACTAGAACAATAAAATGATAACCAAAAATGCTGGAGACTAGACAACTATCTCTAAAAAGTTGACAGATTCCTATCACTTTAAGGCTGATTGATCCGAATTTATGTCATCTTAATTCTTTATATGCGCTTGACCTTTCCAAATGTTCCAGTGTTATAATCGTTACCTTTCTTGGCGGGCTTAATTATGTCCAGACTCTGTAGTCCATATTAATGTCTAATAACGGAGACAAGTTCTCTTTTATGGAGATGCTGTGGCACATCTAGTCTTCCCGCTAACAAAATGGCGGCCGCCGCCGACTGATGGACTTATTTCAGAATGCCTCTAAAGAAAGCTTAGGCATAGAGACCATGTATTTACTAACAGCTAAGTACATGACAAACTTTAACTGTATGCTTCGCACTGCTATTTAAAAGTTAGTGATATAGAAATGCTCTAAAATTTATTTCAAATTGGATCATTTCTATCTGAGTAACTAAAAGATTAAAGAATGGATATGAAAATCGTTAAACGAGTTGTAGCTCTAAGTACACATACCACATCAGCCTCGGAAATACTCAAATGCACTCGCATTTCTGCATACGAGCCGGAAAATACTTTTAAGTACTATATGCTGTGCGCAATGGTTTTTGTGGGGTTCGGAGGTATTGGAGGGTGTGGGTTCGGGGGAGGGAGAGGGGGTGCGAAGGACGGGGTTTGCGTCCTCGAACCGGCGCGGGCGACCTCGTCGTGTGCGCATTGTTCCAACGCTCTTAAGCTGCTCATAAAACCACTAGGGTCACCAGGCTGCACCACGCTACGGAAGACTTTATGGAAAGTAATTCTTACTAGACTAATTTTCTTACTTAGCTCTGTTTAGAAGTAATCCAAACGTAAATGATGAGAATAATAGAACAACAGTACTCCCAATTTAAATATTCCTACTATAATGCCTGAAACTATAGAGTTGCGCAGAAATTCGTATATCGAGGGAGAACCGTTGTATTTGCCGCCATAAAAACTATCATATATGATATATCTCATCCCCGGCTTCAAAGTATTTCTGTAGTTAATTTCATCTGCATAGGCCCAGTATTTTAAGCGTGAAAACGTAACAGACAAAGATAATAATGAATATTGGTACACAATTTAGTCGAATTTTAGTCTCTTTTATTACGTAAACATAAAATAGGATGTAAACGGTTTAGATTAGGTACCAACTCGGGTGTACTCACTGTACGCGGTGCTGTGTAGACACTAATAGGTATTATCGCATAATCTAGGCGTGTTAATTACCACGGTACAAATAGAGACATATGACTAACAGTCATGTGATGTGATGACTAAAAGAGGTTGTTTTAAATTAAGTATAATACTTGGCAATTGTAACACACGTCGTGTTGCTGATGATAAACTCAGTGGGTTTTGTTAACAAACTTATTTACTTGCAATGCACGTTAAATTTGCTAAAATCTACGGACCAAAGATGTTCATGTAAAATTTTACATCCATGTAGATTAAGTAAGTGTTTATACATTTTATTATAAAATTGGTCTCGTCGGTTGTAGTGTAAACGAATAATAATAATAATATCTAATCATCCTTCACCTGGCACATATCTTCACATACAAACACGTAAAATTTCAATTACTTACCTGGCGTGTACTTGGCTTCGGCTCGTGCATATCAGTTTGCCAGTGAAAACCGAGAAAATAAAAGGAAAACATAATTATAGCATTAACTTAATTAATTATTTATTGTTTGAATAAGTTGTTATTTTTCTGTCGCACAAAGTGTGTACAAAGGCATATTTGTAACGTAATGTTGATAAAAATTAAAATTTGTCTGTTTCGATAGACTAGTGGTCCATACTTACAGTGCCGGTCGGCACGTCCAACAATCATGTAGGATTAGCCACAAGATCGTCCTCTGTAGGTACATCTTGCAAATGAAATTGTCATGAAAAATATTTATAGGCACGAAATAAGAGTCCTGTCTATCCTCGAGTCCCCGTGAATATGTGCACGAGGTCTGTAACGGGAGAATGTTTTTACAGTGAGTGACGCGCGCACGAGCGACCTCAGCGTCGGACCTTGAAGTAAACGCTCTTAGGCTCGTATTCATAAACAAATCTTAGTGCTCAAGAACTCCATCTTGAAATATTCTGCTTAATAATAGACTTTATGTACAGGTATGCAAGGTCTATAAATAAGCGCTGCTTCTCAAGACGAAGATCTTAGCACTTGAGATATGTTTATGGATACGAGCATTAGTTGTGTTTGTTATAACTTGCATGCCTATTGTGCGCCGTAGTTTACACAGGGCACAGCGCTTGTGCCAGGACCTATACTTGCACTTGTGAAATATGAACTCAGGTTCACTCAGGAAATGTCTCAAATCCAAATGCTCCTGTTTTGATTGTATGAAATATAATATGATCGCTTAAAAAAATCTGAGCATTTATCATATTGTATAAATCTTTCAGTAATTTAGATCATTAAAATTCCTCAAGATTTACTTAACTTAACCGCTATATTTAGGGATTCAACTTATTAATTTATTGCATTCTCAGTAATTCTATGTTACATTTATACCTACATCTTCATTTATATAGAATCTAGATATAGAGTCAAGACTACTTTGAATACTTTTAAGAACTTCTTTTAATTAATTCCGTTAGTATGATACCAATAATTTTCATACCAGGTAAAGGTTTGGCATGGCATTACTTAAGCTCAATATTTTTTTTAAGTTCTAACCTAATTAAGGCGTGTCACGAGGTTAACAAAGGTATGTGAATATTTATCTCATACACTGTTAACCGATTGTGTCTACCTACTTAATAGCAAAGAATAACAACGTTAAGAGCAACAAAAGAAACGTTGGCACGCGAATTCCAAGAAACTCCGGTTCCCATCGTCCCGGTCCCAGAATCCCCCATTTTTTACGTTCCCCACGAGGGTGTAGTATTTTTTCTGGTGCATTCCATAAATATTTGTGTTAGAAAGCAGGTAGACTGGTTCACACATAGTCCCATTCCGTACAGACCCGTAATAAAATATTTTAGTGCGTTCGCTTCTGGCAGGTACTATTTTTATGAACGCTCTCACTTCTAGCGTAAATGGTGGTATATTATACAAATCTGAAATAATAGACACTATAATAAGAAAAGCCTGAATATTATAGCTAGAAAAGCTGTTTTATGTCAACAGCAGGCTGCGGCAGTAATACGAGTATTTAGAATTTAATTAACGAGTGACATTTTCTGAGCCATATTGTATTGCCACATTAGAGAAATAATTATAATATTTCTTAGTAGACTTCTTAAATTATTCTTTATGAATAAAATTTTAAACGAGAAATTCTAATTAACTCGAGTGTCTAATCTAGAATAGCTGCAATTTATAGACACTGCTAAGGATCCCATCCTTAATTATAAGACATATTCGCGGTAAATTCATATGAATGCAATTTGAATTTCAACTAGAAGCCTGCGTGTAAAACGATAAGTGGAACACATAGCATTATCATGTAACATTTACATGCGATCGAATCACGTCGATTACTCGACCAACAGTCTAATTCAAAGACGTCGTCATTTTTTATCATTATACCATATTCAATTATAGGAGTCGATTACCATAGCCGTCGGACGAGCAATAAATTAGTGTAGGTGGAAAAAACTTAAAAGAATGTCGCGTCTGCTGGTGATATTCTATGGCGCATTCCTCGTAACACCGGGAGCTTACTCGGGCTTAATAATAATATGTACAGTAAAAAAAGAACGCGTCGAGCCCGAGTTTCGTGCGCCCGCGCGGCCGCGTCTCGGCTCCAGCCTCGGCCTTCTGTCATATTTTTTCACCCGTCCTTTTTTATCTTTTTCCTTTGCTCCTTCGAGGATAATCGTGTGTAACGCTAGGCTGCATTCGAGCGGAGTGTATTAAAATGAATATTCCGAATAGTGTTTGTTGTCCATTGAAAGGCGTCCTTGGCAAAAAATGCGATATCCGATACGCTCGTTTATTTCCGAGTTTTATGTTTTTTGATGTTTGTTGTGTTAGGTATTTCCATGCCGTTATGAATATATCTTATTATTGCAATTCTTCTTTTATGACCAAGAATTTCGGAAAAAATAACCTTGTTGAAATTTCAATTTTGTTGTTTGTTGGGTCTAAAGTGTGGACTGTGGACACTTACTTAATCGCTTAATATTATATTATTTTGTAGTATCATAAAAATAACAAAATAATATTGTATTAACCATCATATTAATATTACCGTCACTCCGCGTAGTAAGATACCTACTTGTAATTCATCTCTATATGATAAGTCCTGGTGGTCTATTGGTTACTACAGTTAGGACTCATACGACTGATCGGTCGCAGGTTCAATTCCTCCGGTCGTTTGCATGGTTCCACAGACGGTGTACTTTTCTAGTCACAGTCTTCTAAGAACATGCGATATTAACAATCGCGTTTCTTCTAAGATCGTTTCTCCAACAGAAAATGATCCAACGAAACGCGGCTTACATTTTATTTTCGTAATACAAGTTATGTATCTATTAAATTATTTTATATTGTTCAGATAATATTCAAATCTTTTCCATTTATGGCGGTCGGTACGACGTTAAAAGAAAATTTATTACGAGCTTTTATGTTTTACGTTAGAGATTCCGAGAGCGGTAAGTCGAGCGAGAGGTTTCTTGGTCGATTCGGAATCGGAGAGCATTTAATTGTTTAACATTAATGACATTCGGCTTCTGTATAGATATGGCCGGGCGAAAGCAATTAATTTGAACGTAGGCTATAACAAATTGTGGCGCGGCGTGGCCGGGCGGGGCGGCTGGCGTGAGGCGTCTCTGGAATTTTAATCGTACCGAGCCTTCGGCCGGTGTCCATTCGAACAATAAAAACAAAGCGGGACCCCGTTCACCCAAAACCGATGTCTAACTCGAATACTTTAATATTTCATCATGTGGATTTGCCTCTGATATGTAACTCGAGAATTACATGATAAACATTGTATCTAGGATTATATTGTTGTTATGACTACATTAAACATTTGGTAGTTCGAAAAATTATTTTAATTGTTTGCTGACTTCTACTCGTCCAATACCGGATTTATATCAGAGAATTGCATACTTAATAATATTATAATATAACTTATGTAAAATCTTCTATGGATTATGATTCTATTGAAACTTAGATTTTAAATCAGATATGTAAAATGCTTACGCCTGTATGCTTACGCCTATGCTACTGGCGAAATTGTCTTAGAAAATATTATGATTCATTTTTATAGCTTCGGTAAGATATTTTCTACATTGTTGTATTTTCAATATTATTTTATAAAGTTTAACAAAAGTAGACTATCACCGATATAGTGGATACTGGATAGAATAAGAGAAAAAAGTAAAATTATTTCCTTGGAGCCGCATGCGTGAAAGAGAAAGTCGTATAGGTAGAGATGTAGAGTTAGAGCGGGGCGGGCGATTGATAGAGTGAGCTAAACGTAACCGGTCCGAAGAAAGCAGATGCGCTCGAAGCCCCGCGGCAAACACAGATTCCAACATAAAAAAAACCAGCCGCATATTTCAATTCAATTGAACTGAATACTCTTTTTGTATTTTCGTCAGAAGTTAGTAAATTTAAACCTGTAGATGAACATGCTAGGAAATAAGATACTTAGACCTAAGTACTTTACTTTCTAAAAATCTAACTTTGATAATATACTTAATACTACACTAAATTTAGCTTCACCTAATAAGTAATACCTAAATGACAGCGCAAAAACTGGCCAACTTTTCTATGCTTGTATGCGTAACTGCTTTGTCTTACACTCACGTCATGTCATGTTTCCGCGCTGTCTAATGCTCGATCTGTCTGTAGTATATAATCAAAGATATCTAATCTACCCTTAATTAAATTATAACTAAGTATACGGCGATCGTTTTTAGAAGTTGATAATTTAAAGTGTAATGTGCAAAGTCGCAAATGGGTAGAAGTGCAGAACTAATACCAAATACAGATGAAACTTAAGCGCACGGTTTACACTTTATGAGTGTCATCTTTATTAATCGTAATGGTCATTAAAGTGGGCGTAATGTAATCGCAAACTCCACGTAATAACAGGGCTGGAGCTGTGCTGTGGACTGTAGAGTATTAATACTCACTCGCTACGCGTCACTTCGCAGAACTCTAGTTATCAAGGCCGCTCGGAAATATTTCGCTACTTTGTGCATAATTATTCGCGATTTTAATTATAATGTGTTATAAGCCGTTAACATTCCAGCCGCGGACGTCATATCGGCGACCATTTATCACATCTGTGTGTACCATTCTCCGAATAGCGTAAAAGTATCTACGACTCGCGGACGCGGAAGTGGACTCTATATTTGTGGATATTGGGTCTGTTTTTCAAGGAGCCGCGACGTCGCGGTATATAGTTTTACAAATTGTGTCTATTTGATGTTTTGTTGTTTGAACCGTTTAGGTGATTTTTCTTGGTGAATGATTAGGATTATATTCAACTAATTTGGTTACTTCGTGGTCATTTGTCTGCGGATGGCTGAAAGTTCTTGATTGTTCAGAGAATATTAACTCTATCGGATCTAGAAGTAACATTGTAAACAATAATTACAAACACAACCTCTAAAAATATATTCGCGAACGTAATGAATTTCGAAGCGACGACGTTGAAAATGCGATGATTAATGTAATAAAACAAGGAAAATGTACAATATATGAAGTAATTTCACATTCCATTTGCCTAACAGCGACTTCAAAGTCGGGTTGCGTTTTTTAAATGTCCATTTACGTCTGTGAATGTGTCTAGCGACTAGTTGGTAGCCGCGGCTATGGCGTACAACATGCAGTGCGTTCAGAGTAGTTTTACCTCTGACAATCTATGGGAGGGACTCTTATGCCGATGGAATAAGGGTACTATCAGCGGTCTGACCACACTATAGCCTATAGCATATTACTTGCGTAGCCGCGCCGGAATTCTGCCGTACCTGAATTTTTGCGTCGGTCGCAAAAACACGCGCATACTTGTAGACGGAATGTAGGCGTCTAGCCAATTTATGCTACTTAACTTTTAATAGGTACTGCTGAGTTTTTTAGTATTCTTTATAGTGAGTTTATTTATGTCTTGATTTGATTCCTTCATTGTTACTCGATGCTATGTCATTAGCTCTATCTCGGATTGTAGGGTAGTACCTACCTGCTTAATAAAAGACCGCGTTGTTTGCTACTTATTTTCCCGGAATCTATACTTATCTAGACCATTATTAGACCTATCCTGAATCGCTAATGTGAGCTTCGCATTCAATTAACGATCACTTTTTTATGCATACAATTATTAATATTATCTGTAGTTTCTTTTAGGAACGCAGAAGTAGGTAAAAAATTTTTGTGTGGATGTTTAAATTTGCATTTATAATGTTGCATGTCCTTGACAGAGGTGGGTCGGAGAAGTTAATGGACTTTTCATCATTAGCGCGGAATGTTTATATATAACCATTTTTGTATTCAATTATGATTCCATGTAAGTAAATCAGTTTTACTCACGAGCCTCAGAGACTTGAGGTCTATTAAACACACGCATATTATGAATAATTGAATATTATGGAAGTAAATGATGTCCTATAGAGTCGCAAAAATTGATCGGTAATTCGATTAGAAGATGGACAGCGTTGGCCCGGGACGAGATTGCAAATGCGTGTAAAGAAATTCCGGAACAAAAATACGCGTCTACCTGCCGAGTGCCGGCCGCCAGATGCGAGTCCGACCTCCGCATGTCGCCGCACCGCCACGCAAATTTATTACGTGGAAAATACAAGAAAATCGCCCTCTAATGCGACCGAGCCTCCGAACTATGCCACAACTCGTCAAATCGTCAGTTTTTTCCATTCCGCGGTACGAGACGAAGCCGCCACATGGAAGTCGAAGGCGAATAACACGTACGCCGCTGAGAACTAAACGAGATTATCTACAAAATATTAAATAGATTCAAAAGCGGCCCAGGAATTTGTCGATTCGCGTGTCGGAGAGTCCGACTGAGGTCACCGGGGTCCGTTACGGCGTGGGGCCCTACTCGCCGGGTTCGCGTTTCGTCGAACTTATTACGACAGATGGTCGCGGCTCGGGAGGCGGGAGCACGGCCGCCGGCCCTTTGGAGAGATCGACCTCCGAAATGCGCCCGAGATTGCATTCTTTCGGCGGCGCGGGCGCATTCCACTGCGCGCCATCCGAACTCGACTCGCCCGCGCCAGTCGACGCGCGCCCTTTTGGGGGTTAAGATGTGTCCATCGCGCCGGGCGCTCACGATGTGGTCCCAGCCGCCGCCGCCCGAGCCCGAGCCCGCGTTCCGCGCCCGCGCCTCATCCGTCGACACCCACAATTGTCGGTTTTTAGGAGCTCACCAAATTGCCAGGATGGTCCGCGAGCCCCCAGAGTACGGCGTCCGCGTGGATCCCACTACTGCGCGACCCCCGGGACTCCGCGTGCTCGACGAGCCTCAGTATCAAAACTTGGAAGAGCTCCGCAAGCGCCCGGAGCACGCTAAACTGGAGGAGATCAGTCGCGAGTTCGGTTACCGCCTGTGCCCCGAGGGCCAGAACCTCGAGGATGAGGCCATCTACGAGAACATACTGTCGGTGCGTCGGATCCGCTCCGCCGAGGTGCGCCTGGTACCCGTGTCCGAGGTGTCGTACTACGAGGGCCAGGGTTACGTGGCCACGCAGGTGCTCAGCAGGAACGGCACCTTCCCCCAATGCCCGCCGCACACCTGGAGCCGCCTGCAGCAGGCCGCCAGGATGACGGGATCGCTCCGACTCTTCACCGTAAATATTTTCGTTTTGTCACATACCATTCTTAAAGTTTTCTATGCGGAGTTTTATTTTATAATCATGTAGGTATATTATCAAAATTTATTTTCACAATTATTGCGGCGATTTTACAGAAATTTTAGAAAAAGTTTTCAACGTTTTTTTATTTAAAAAGGCTGCTTGCGCGATGATTCCGTTCAGTTATTATTATTATTAATCTTTAATTTACTTCTACAAAATTATTAATTTTGTGAATTATAAATTAATAAAAAACTATTTTTTTTTACCAAATGTACCTATATTATTATATTTAGATTCAGCTGAAGTTTTAAAGCTCATAGAGATTAGAGTTTTTTGTAAACATGTTTTTATTATACTATTTATAAATTTTTTTCCGTTAAAAGTGTATTATTTTAAGGTTATTTTATTATAGTATTAAGCTATAGAACATCAAAAACCAGTGTACAGAGTATACAACACTACGTTATCGAAACCGTACTTCAAATCCAAAGGAACGTGGTGGAAGTGTCTTCCATAATTACTAGTCCGCCATACCGATTCGACGGCGAATAAAATTTTGATTTCTTCAACTCAAACCGGATATGTGCCGGTGTTACTTTTTGTACGCATTCCGAGCAAAAAGTTGTTGCTCCGATGGCTGTATGTCGTTCGCAAAAACGTCGGAATTCCGCCGCCGTGACTCGTGGTTTCGGACCTGATAGATTTCGAGCGACCGCGCGACTCGACTGTTTGTGCAACGTGAGCGACGTGCGACGATTCTCCCGTAGTATTGTGTGAACTAATAGAAGCGTTTATTAAATCCACCATAATATTATGTCCTCTATAATAAGTCCTCCATAACATGTACGGTCCACAGAACGTGACACAAGGTGGTGATTTCACGAAGGAAGATACCAATGTCAAATGTACTGACCCTCGCGTTCCTCGTATTATTTATTTAAAATTAGATATTTTGACTAACTATTAACACTTAACATGCTGGTAAGCTGTCTTATAAAATTATGAGCATATAAGATACCATTCAAGATAAAATATGTAACTAAGTTAGACTCATAAAGCATTTTAAGCTAAGGCATGGAATAGTAGAGACTAGAGAGAGAGTCACAACTCGCAAACAAAAGAAACGAAATTACGTTCTAGGTACCTGCTCCTTTGAAATAGCCGAACACAATAATAATTATGATGCCGTTTGAGAAATAGAACAAAGCTCTAAGTTTTGTTATTAAACACATAGTCATATTGAAATTATAAAGAGGAACGTTTGCAGGAACACTTTTTAACTTAGGAGGTAATAACTTAGATATGTTTATCTCATACCCAGTTTCTGAGATATTCTTTAATATAAGTTTATATACTTAAAAGCTAATGAAAGATACCTTAATGGTATAAGATTTTGACCGTTCTCGAAGTTATCGAAAACCCTTAGAAAGTGTTGATCCCGTTATAAGCGCATTAAAATTTATTATTATAGACTAGTTAGTTAAGAGAAAAGTAGTCTGCTTATTTTAATTTTCGTTATTAATTAATTAATTATGATATTAAATATTTTATGTTTTATCACGTATTAAACTACACTTGGCGTGAAATATTCTAAGTCACATCCGTCTAAATAATTACAACATAAAAATATAATACGAGTGTCGAGTATGTTTAGGGCGCGTGGTGTCGACACCAAACCGTCGAGTCACGTGTTATCATATAATGGAATCTATGTATTGTTGCAGGCGAAGCGGGAGATGTACGATGTGAAGAAACAGCGGCTGTGTATAGCACAGGACGAGTACAAACACCTCAACAACGCCCTGTCCACCCTCGCCGCATCTAGGACCAGCTGTGAGTATATATTACCATACTTCAGAG
>DWAK01000346.1:0-11431 GCA_018230145.1 Lepidochrysops patricia
ATGTTACGGGAGAGGGTTGAATAAGTATGAGAAGAGGGCAACAAAGTTCTCCTGTTTACAGGAGAACTACCTTTAGGCTGTGATAAGAAGGGACAGTAATGGTTAATGTGACATGTGACGTAATTTATGGATGAACCCTTATGTAATTTTTGCGTTATTCAAAGTATATATTTCATTCGAACGAAGTCGCGGGCAACAGCTAATACATACATACAGCCCAACGTAATAAAAGCGTGTTAAAAAGAATGGCTGTTCGTTATGCCTGCAGGCGAGCCGCAAGACGAGCTTCGTTCCTCGTTCCTTGCCTCGCCAGTCGGATGAGAGTATAAACAGCTTATTATTTCCTTCGGCTTACTTTCTGAATCAACATTTTGCTCTGTGCGGTGTAGTAGTGTAAATGCTTGCTCTATGTTTTATAATATTAGTAAATATCTGCTTAATAAAAATATGAGAATTATGCACCCATTAATCATTACATGTACTAAAGAATGGAAGTAAACAATCTAAAAATATTTCTTCAATAGCGTGAAAATATAACGACTATTTATACGTGAAGGTATGACTGTACGCTGAACGTTTATAAAATCATAAATAGCTAATGAGAAACATGATACAAAATAAATTCAGGAAGAGAAAATCTAGAAATAGTGTCACATTAATAAACCTAAATTAATGCGAGGTATTTAAAACCTGGTGGGCGTTCGCCTAGAGTCGGGAAAGAGGCACGTTTATTTACTGCACCAGGACCAGAGATAAGCAGATAGTAAGACTATATAATGCGCGCCGGCTGACGGCCGTCATCACTTCATGGAGAATTCTTGGAGCGTCCAGCGGGTGGAGAAAGTTTGCCGGCAAAAAATCCAGAAAATAAATCGATGCATTAAACGATATACCCTCGGAGACGACTTTTCTTTCATACATTTACTACCTACTCCACCGTAAGCACGGCGTTATATTAGACTTTACCGGCCATCACCGGTGCATCCGATCATCATGAGCGGCGCGCGCGCAGCGGCAGCGTCCGCGCGAGTGAAAGCCAAGCTCGCCCGAAAGTGTAGAAGCCGGGACACTGACATCCGCCTAAAATGGGGCGCTCGGCTGCGGTGGTGTCGTGTTGCGAGTATAAAAAGCACCCGCGCGCCCCGCCGCCGGTCAGAACGGCTTCAAACGTAAGTACGCACGCACGTGCGTCGCGCAACCGGACAGTGGATTGTGAAGTGTTCGTTTGTTTATCGATATGGTGATGGATGTGGAAACGGTTCAGTGATACGCGATAGGAGACGTCAGTTCGTTATATTTGTTATAGAGGTTGATGTATTCACGAGATTAATTGACGCGTGTAATCGAAATCGAAAATCGTTACCATCAACCATTGCCATAAAAGACAATAAGCGATCCGCGGTCCGTTGGCGGCGCTCCAGGCTCCCGTGACGTAACGCGCGGGTCGAGCTCGCCGCGCCGGGGCCGTTACGCAAGCGGCTCTGGCGTGGCTCCGACCGACTCTCGCGTTACGCCACAAATAGCCCGCCGACCAGCGTTAACTCAGTGCTCCTCCGACCCGCAGGAAGGCTCCAGGGCTGCGTTCTCGTGTCTCGACAAGCCCAAAGTCTCGTTAGCCCTCCGAAATGCCGAAGCCAGCCGTACAAGAGGGCGAGGACCCCGATCCCACCCCGTACCTGTTCGTTTCTCTTGAGCAGAAACGTATCGATCAGAGCAAGCCGTACGATGGCAAGAAGGCTTGCTGGGTACCCGACGAGAAGGAGGGCTTCTTGCAGGGCGAAATCAAGGCCACGAAGGGCGACCTGGTGACCGTCAGCCTGCCGGGTGGCGAGGTAAATATCTTTATAAGTGACCAGCATAACCATCAGCTTCGAGAGAAACCAAGATACCTCGTTGTAAATATTTACAAGTGACATGGAGGAGGCCTATGACTATCAAGTGGATGCTTGTGATGAATATGAGGAAACGATTTGGTGAAGTTAAGTTGTGGAATGATGATAAATTTCAGGGGTTTATTTTATTATAATTATTGTTTGATATCATGTGTTAGAATTAAATTTATATGTCAAAGTTCAATGAACCCTTTATGCAAAATAAATAAAACAAATAAAAAATATAGTAAGAGATAAAAGTACGTTGAATAATGTATTAATTTAAGAACAATTTAAATTAAAATTTAATGGAAGACATGGATGTTGCATAGAATTTCGATATAATTATAAACCTATTTAGATTACTTTATAAACTAAAACATACATTGATTAATAATTTGAAAGAATAAAGTAACTTTGAAAGACATAACTGAAACATTAAACTATAACTTAAACAATAAAACAAAGAGATGAAAAAGTAAACAATTTTGAATCGTCTGCAAACGCTAAAGGTGTTCATTGACATGAAATAGTTGTAATGATTCTAATGTATATTTAATGAGCAGGAAAAGACATTAAAAAAAGAGCTCATCTCTCAAGTGAACCCGCCGAAATTCGAGAAAGTCGAGGATATGGCCGACCTAACGTACCTAAACGATGCCGCCGTGCTTCATAATCTTCGACAACGATACTATGCGAAACTGATCTATGTAAGTAGGCGCTCCAAGCGCCATTACCCTTACACTAATACTCATAATCATATCTCTCCCGCAGACAAAAGACTTCAAAAAGGATCTGGTAGCTCAAGTCAACCCGCCCAAATACGAAAAATGTGAGGACATGTCCAATTTGACATACCTCAACGACGCTTCTGTATTGTATAACTTGAAGCAGAGATATTACCATAAGCTCATTTACGTAAGTCGGCTGGTCAGGAGTTGCAGCGTTGCGGTTTGCATGCCTCTTCCTTCCTTCATCGATCCCCATTGGAATATCTCCAACGCTCATAGAATCTACTCGTACGATCTTTTCTTTGATGTTGCTATTTTCGTTCGCCAACTCTATTGCGACTATAAATAGTTCGCTTTCATTTGATGGACGATTTATGATCATAATCAATTATTCTAAGTGCTCTGTACAATCGAATATATTTTTGTTGTAGTAAAGTTACGAAAATAGTCACTTGATGTTTTCAAGGACGGTGTAGGAATTTTAAGATAATATGTACATTTTACAGATCAAATGTCCAACAACAATCGGAGTATCTTATATCTATCGTTATTATTATTTGTTTTTTTTTGTACTAAGTCACAAAATCGATTAGCAAATCAATTTTGTGATAAAATTGTAAACATAATACTATTTTTATTGTTAAGAAAT
The DNA here is from genome assembly GCA_018230145.1 of Lepidochrysops patricia. Classification (NCBI taxonomy): domain Eukaryota; kingdom Metazoa; phylum Arthropoda; class Insecta; order Lepidoptera; family Lycaenidae; genus Lepidochrysops; species Lepidochrysops patricia. Next base: position 3,252 of record DWAK01000346.1, read on the forward strand.
ATTTAGAAAATTTAAGCTGAGCACTTAATTTTTGAAAGAAGTGGCTTAAGAATAAATATATCACTGAAGATTAAACATATATTTTCTAATCATCATCATCATCACCATCCCTGCATCACTCCAGCCGTACTTGAAACCTTCTACACAGGACAAGACGGTGAATGGACTTCAAGGCGTCCAGGACTTGTTTACTGGTTTTTTTTAGAATAGGTTTTATAGTTGTTGTGTTTTGATCTTAAAGGAGTTTCTATTTCTCGTTGCCGTTTCTTAAAATAGAAATTTCTTCTTTCTTTGGAGCGACAAAGGCATTAGGAAATGTCCTAGCTCTACTTTTTAGTTTTCTCTTTCTAGGAGTATTTATGGATTTTTCTTTGTGTTATGTGTATAAAGTCTTCCACGACTGTTTTTTTGCTATTATTTATTATATCAATCACTTCTATTGAAGTAATTAAACTAAAAAAATACGTGGAAAATTTTGTATTTTTGCAGAGATTTAAAGTATTATAAAAATACTCTCTCTGCGTTATTTTTTAGATTTCTATTTTTTATGTTTCACCTACCGAGCGGTTACTAGTTATTTTGGGTCACTTGCCATATTTGCCAACATTCTTTAATGCTTCTATAGTACACCAAGTATCAACAATAATTTTCATAAATTGGAGTCATAAAAATTCTACAGAAGCTTATTGTATTTTTGACCAAAACAGCTACAACCGTAATAGTTTTCTCACTTTTCTTTGTCTTGTCAATGTGTCTTTTAAATGTCGCCTGCAAAATTAGTCTAAGCATTATAGAGTTGACTCATACAGAAATTAGATGAGATGATTTGCGACATGGTGATGAAAAAATACAAAATTCAAATATCAAAACTGCGTTGCTACCTACTTGATATTTTAATTTTGATGAAATTAAAAAATCGCGATTTCAAAGACCTCTTTAAGAGACTCGTCAGTCATCACCGTCTGCTCGTGGTTCTATCTTCTCCTCTCCGTACAGACGTACTCGGGTCTCTTCTGCGTCGCCATCAATCCTTACAAGAGGTTCCCCGTGTACACGTTCCGATGTGCCAAGCTGTACCGAGGCAAGCGCCGCTCGGAGGTGCCACCCCACATCTTCGCCATTTCCGATGGCGCTTACGTCAACATGTTGACCAACCACGAGAATCAATCTATGTTGATTACGTAAGTTCTTTTTACTTCTGTTTCTTTCATTTGCTAGATGTGGAGCAAAAACCTAATAGAGCAAAAATTGTATTTGTTATATGAAGAAATATTTTCCCTAATTTCTGTTCCGCTAATTGCACTCAGATTGGCAAATATTATCGCGACCACGCCGTTATTATTATTTCGCCAAAATTCAATTTATGCAAGAATCAAAACAAGTTCTGAAAACAAGCAGAACGATGTTATACATTAGAGATTCGGATATTCTGATATTTTCTGCCAAATCTCTCAAACCAAAATTCCAAAGTGTAAAGAATCTTTTCAATACACAGCGGTGAGTCTGGTGCCGGAAAGACTGAAAACACGAAGAAGGTAATTGCGTACTTCGCTACCGTCGGTGCTTCCCAGAAGAAGGACCCCACTCAAGAGAAGAAGGGCTCCCTCGAGGACCAGGTCGTCCAAACTAACCCTGTGCTTGAAGCCTTCGGTAACGCCAAGACCGTCCGTAACGACAACTCCTCCCGCTTCGTAAGTATCATCGCTTATTATTTCTCTTGCGATCTAGAAGCCACTTCCAATATTATTGTAGTTTGTGGTACTTAAAATTAGCTGTTAATATTCATGAGCATTGTTTAGTATCGGTGCCAAGTCATTTATCACCATAGATAATGGAATGCATATCTAATTAAGAATTATTATCGACAGTGTTTACCTATACATGTGCCTGATTCTATTATTATATTATGGATGTATTTATGATATATTAGATTAGATATATCACTTTAGTTGTTATTTTTTACAATAACAAAAGACATCATAATAATTATAAATTCATGACCGGTTTCGATTAAATCATCGTCATGTATTATAGGTATATTTTAATAGTTCAGTTTCACTTTTGAGAAAGATATTTAAACGGTATTTAAAATTTGGAGATTTATATCATATAAATTTTACTTGTGTTTATGTTTGCTTTCCTCTTTTCCCAGGGTAAATTCATCCGTATCCACTTCGGCCCATCTGGAAAACTGGCTGGTGCTGATATCGAAACTTGTAAGTTGAAGACCTCATTTGTTTTATTCTCTTTTATGCAAAAAAAAATCAATTAAGTAATATTTCTACGAGACCGAAAAACTGGTCGTAAATATTTAGAATCGTCGTTATTTTATTTGACCATTTTGTAATTCTTCTGCAGATCTGCTGGAGAAGGCCCGTGTCATCTCTCAGCAGAGTCTCGAGCGTTCCTACCACATCTTCTACCAGATGATGTCTGGCTCTGTCAACGGCCTTAAAGGTAACGTATACTTCTATCAAAGAGAGCAATTGTTATTTTTGACATAAATTATATTATCAGATATATTCATATTACAGATTTATTAAGGTTATAATATTACTACAATTATTGTATTTTTTCTATTGTTCTAAGGAAAATGATATTAACGTATAATTTAACTTTAGAAATGTGTATGCTGTCAAATGACGTATATGACTATTACATCATATCGCAAGGAAAAACTACCATCCCCAACGTAGATGACGGAGAGGAATGTGTTTTAACTGATGTAAGTTCAGCCTTCTAAGAAACGAAGGCTTGAAGGACATGCCCAAGTGTTTTGTTTTCCTTAAACACCTGTCGCATAAAACCGATTGGTAACGAGATCTCGCCTCAGAACCGAATCGAGATAAATAATTATGTGTCTCCCGTCCGAAGCATGTGCCCCTAGAGATTAGAGTTTAGATGGTAGCCCCTGAATGTATATCCAACCTGAATGTGACAATGTCGTTTTATAGCCAAATGTTTGTTGTCTAACGACATCAATGACTACAACATCGTCGCCCAAGGCAAGACCTCGATCCCCGGAGTTGACGACGGTGAAGAAATGAGACTGACAGACGTGAGTCCAGAATGAGACAACTGGCTCGTCTTTTTCCTTTGTTTTGTCTATCTCTTTCTCTCTGCTTATTCCGCTTCCGATGTTTGAAAGTCGATGCATGTATGTCAGATAATTTGAAATTTGCAGAGTTAACGATGATTAGCAACCGCGTTTCGGACTATCCCCTCATTAGTCAAGGGAAGACACGGATACCGGGCGTTAATGATGCCGAACAGTTTGGTCTCACGGTCGTAAGTTTCGAACCTACGCAGGGAGCGTGCGTCATACTTAGCGCGAATTGTGATTGATTTTTTGAATTATCTGACATACACATATCATGCTCGCTCCGTGCTAGGTCAAGTCAGCATGATGCACAGAATGATACCACCAGGAGTTCCCTCATCTCCAGCACTTGCACCCCATAACGGTGATAACGTTTTGACAGAATACATAAAAGGATAAGGTACACAGCGGGATAGTCAGGGAAATAGGTGCGAGGGGTAAATCTTTATTATTAAATGTCGTTGTTTAATCTACAGATATGTGTATGTTGTCCAACGACATATACGATTACCATAACGTCTCCCAGGGTAAGATTACAATTCCCAACGTCGATGACGGCGAGGAATGTGTTTTAACTGATGTAAGTTGTATTGTTAGACGCATATATCGAGTGTCCCTTAGCAGCGATGGACGCTAAATGCACTTAGAATATCCAGGATAAAATCCATGGGATGGATAATGTTCAGTTGATATAATATTACGTTTCCACAATTGTGTTGTCGATTCCGTATAGAATCGTGCTTAAGAAACTATACAATATCTTAAAGTCCAAAGAATGGATATGAAATAGTTTAATAGAATAGACGCTACAACCCTAGTCGCATATGTTACTTTCCTTAAAAATATAGAACAAGTCAGTCTTAATAGTCACAATATCTTATCCACAAAAACCTGGGGTCTACAAAATATCTGTGCCATTGCACCTGTTGGTGTACAGTTGACCTGAGCGGCTTAACTATTTCTGATACTAATAAGTAAAAAGTAAGGTAAGTGCATGTAACACAAAATTCAAACATTTCAATTCACATTCTAATGGAGCAAAAGTTTCGATTGTGGCTTAACAACTCTGTCAATTTGTCTGCAATATTCTCATATATTTTTCTTATTATAGCAAGCCTTCGACATCCTGGGCTTCACCCAGGAGGAGAAGGACAACGTGTACAAGATCACCGCCGCTGTCATGCACATGGGCTGCATGAAGTTCAAGCAGAGGGGTCGCGAGGAACAAGCCGAGGCTGACGGCACTGAGGTAAATATCTTTAGCAATTCAATTAAATTCTCCATTAAATACCCACGATTATTTGTATGAGGTAGACTCTATCGTCAGTTTATGCAATTTCACAAAACATTATCGGATAAAAGAAACTTAAATAGGACTGTCATTAAAAACCAGAATTCAACACAGCCGTCGTCAAGTTAGTCTGTTAACGTACACGAAATCAACGATTTCACACTATTTACTATTCAATTGTTATTTACAGGATGGTCAAAAGGTCGCCACTCTTCTCGGCGTTGACTGCGCTGACCTCTACAAGAACTTGCTTAAGCCCCGTATCAAAGTCGGTAACGAGTTCGTCACCAAGGGTCAAGGCAAGGAGCAGGTCACCAACTCCGTGGGTGCCCTTTGCAAGGGTATCTTCGATCGTCTCTTCAAGTGGCTGGTGAAGAAGTGTAACGAGACCCTAGACACCAAGCAGAAGAGGCAGCACTTCATCGGTGTACTGGATATTGCTGGTTTCGAAATCTTCGACGTGAGTATCGGTGACTGATGATGTTTCTCTGATCTTGGTCAGAGAGGTATCATTAGAAATAAAAATATCAGAATCCACTGAACCCCTTTTATGCCAGTGGTAATACAGTGTATGTACTATGTATGTAATATGTATGTTAGCTGAAGAAAATTTTTTATAACCACTGATGATTCAGATTAAGTGAGGCCTATGTTCCTCTTCTTTATGAACAAAGAATAGAATTGACATTAATCATAATTTTATTTCAGTATTTGTTTCTATAAGACATATTTATTTCTAAGTATTTATGGTATTTTTTGTTATTGTAAAAGCCAAAATAGTTCATCGGGTTTTCAAAATTTATATGTAATGTAATTTGATTTCTTAGTATAATGGGTACGAACAACTTTGCATTAACTTCACGAATGAGAGGTTGCAACAATTCTTCAACCATCACATGTTTGTATTGGAGCAACAAGAGTATACCAAAGAAGGCATTATATGGGAGTTCATTGACTTTGGAATGGATCTTCTAGCCTGTATTGATCTCATTGAAAAGGTATACCGGGTGAAAAATACCCCGAAACCACGCAAACCGTTGGGTGTTATCGAGTTTTTTTTTTAATTTTCCACTGGCACCACCTATTTTAAGTGTTTCCACTATTGTTTTTACCACACACTCACTTGGTTTTCGTATTGTTTATAAAAGTACAACGGTTTCGAGCAACTCTGCATTAATTTCACCAATGAGAAGCTCCAGCAATTCTTTAACCACCACATGTTTGTCCTCGAACAAGAGGAATACAAGAAGGAGGGTATCGTGTGGACTTTCATCGATTTCGGAATGGACTTACTCGCTTGTATTGACCTGATCGAGAAGGTAAATTGACACACTGGTCCTCCAGCCGCCTGGATACTCAACACCTGTTTGTGCACCGAGACCGTCTATGGAATAGATGCGGCTCCGACAACCTCTGTTACACCTTAGGGCCTACCTACGGAACGAAATCCGTAGCTGGTATATACCACATCCCATTAATATCTGTCTTTCACCCTAACCCTTTCATTAATTATCTCCCTGCAGTTCAACGGTTTTGAACAACTCTGCATTAACTTCACCAACGAGAAACTCCAGCAGTTCTTTAACCACCACATGTTCGTGTTGGAACAAGAAGAATACCAACGCGAAGGCATTGAATGGACCTTCATTGATTTTGGCATGGATCTCCAAAATTGCATTGACCTTATTGAAAAGGTAGATGGCGGAAACGCAACAATGAACGCTTGCAACTCGCCATGGTCACCGAGCAAAGCCACCTAAATTATCCTTTCTGAATCCTAAATCCTGACATTTAGGATGCTAGATTACGTACGGAAATTGGAAAGGTTTTACTCGGTCGACTCTTCAAAGCAATTCTTCAACCTGTGTTGTGTGACCTAAAGTGTGTATCTTTCTCTTTTAGCTGTTTCTATACTTAATCCGACGCCACAATACACTCTCAGACACAAAAAACCGAGCAATACAAATATGTTAACGAGTTACTTAAATATCTTTTTCATGTCACCACTGCAGTCGAACGGATTTAATCAGCTCTGTATTAACTTTACGAACGAAAAATTACAACAGTACTTTAATCATTTCATGTTCGTCCTAGAACAAGAAGAATATGAAAGACAAGGGATCGTATGGGAATTTATAGATTTCGGTATGGATCTCCAACCGACTATAAATTTAATAGAAAAGGTATTAGACGAGTAACTTTAGTAGCTTGAGGCTGTAGGGTCGTGAATAGAGGAGGCTTCAGGCTGATCGACACCTTCATACGCCTGCAAGTGCAAAAGTATATTGCTGGCTGAGTTCTACCCCGCGCGTATCAGATTCGGCTTGAGTAGCTTTCGAATCTACGGTCGCTATATCATTTGTTTCATTTTCAAAAATATCACATATTTAGTCATTATTAGTATCGCGACATAAAACGTTGTTTTCGAAGCACACGTAGTATTGCCTAGTTTTTGGAAATATTTATCAATTAATATTATAATTTAATTCCGTATAATTAATAAGAAGCTTATTTAAACCTTTTTTATAACAGATAGTATAACATTATATTTTTCATAACACGACATAATATAAAATGCTATGCAGTTTGAAACATGCAAGTATATTGATGCTTAAATACTACTACATACTTTATTACTACACTTAAAACACTTACATCTTTTCCAAGATTGCATGTCGCTTTGTAACTAAAAATGCCATTAGTTTTAAGTTCTACTTTAAGACCCCTGTAAATCTTATGTAAAATATTTTATATTTTGTAAAAACTATGTAAATTTGACAAACAGTAAAATTATATCACTAAAATGTCGGTGAATGAAGGTAAGTTTAAAAGAATATACTTTGTTCGAAAAAAAATTATAGTAAAATTTTTCAGAAATTTGCAGACCCAATTGAATTGGATTTCTCAAGAAATAGAAGCACATTTAAAGTGACCAAAAGAATCTAATCTCGTTCGTCCGATTTCAGCCTATGGGTATCCTCTCCATCCTTGAGGAAGAGTCTATGTTCCCAAAAGCCACCGACCAAACATTCGTTGAGAAGTTGAACAACAATCACTTGGGCAAGTCCGCTCCTTACCTGAAGCCCAAGCCCCCCAAGCCTGGTTGCCAAGCCGCTCACTTCGCCATTGGTCACTACGCCGGTAATGTAAGTATAATGTTCTTGAAATGTATTACCCACTTTCCAGCGTTAATTTTATCCCACAGCATTTTAATTACTTTTGAGTTAGTGACGAGTTCGAAATTAATGGAATTGAAAACTCGATTACAATTTTCGTCATCCAAAAACAGGTCGGTTACAACATCACCGGGTGGCTCGAGAAGAACAAGGACCCTCTTAACGACACCGTCGTAGACCAGTTCAAGAAGGGATCCAACAAGCTGTTGGTGGAGATCTTCGCTGATCACCCTGGACAGTCTGGTGATGCCGGTGCTGCTGGTGGTGGCAAGGGTATGTATCTATTACATGTATATACATACTTTCTTTTAAGAGCAATCGCTCCTAAAGTATCAATTACTTTTTAATCTGAACTATTATGTGACGATAATAATTTTTTGAAGCATAAGGAGGAAAATATATACATATATACAAAATGTCTAATCTACAATCTCCAGGAAGTGTAAGTTGCTTTCATTACATGAATTATACCATGAGCTGTCAATACTTCTGTGAACGTACAATTGCATATTAGAACTTTATGCAATAATTCAAATTCAGTATCTCCGTAGACTCATATTGATTTCTTAGGTTTACGCGAATATTACTCATTGCAAATAAAATAATTTATAAC
>DWAK01000347.1:0-11430 GCA_018230145.1 Lepidochrysops patricia
TTCTTCAGAATTTCATTTAATGGAAGTACATAAGTTTTATACCAGCACTCAGTGCCAGTCAGTTTTGTTTGTTAAATATTTTTTTACAAACAAAACAACTTTAACACAAAGTATTGTCTACATTTTTAGGTCTTCCGAGGCTTTCTTGTGTCTACGCTAGAGTGTCAGGAGTGTTTCCACCATTCAGATAGAGCGGAATACTTCCTTGACTTGTCCTTACCTGTCGCTGCTAGCAGACCCCAACCTCCAGCTCTTGTGCGCAGAAAAACTCCAAATGGTAAGTTCTCTAGTAATATTGCTTGTATTATCTTAATGTATGTCAACTGAATCTAACTTTAGTTTTGAATATTTCCCTGTTTTAAGCGCGTCACACTTGCCAACATACTATATCACATATTATATCGTCTTATGATACCCATAGGAAGTGCTTAATATGACGTAATAAATTCTCTATGTGTCATTAACTTTATATAAATGTATTGTTTTTCCCTGTGCTTAACTTCACATCTAACATGTAACTATTTCCAGAAGATAATAATTCGTACAATGTTCAAGAAGAAACAAAACCATCCAAACATCAGCTTAAAAAGGAACAAATGGCAAAAAGGAAAGCAGCTCGAAAAAATAAAGGTTGGTTAACTTTGGTCTTGTATTGTATCTGTTTGCATTGAGTAAGCATTGTTTATCCTATTTGTTAATAGATTGATATTTATCTTATTTAAAATATCTGATCCTATATATTACTAACTCCTGAACCTAAACACAGACACGAGAAATATATTTATTTTCTTTCGACTTATAAGAGTTCTTTGCAATAAAAATGTATTTCTTTGGTTAAAGAAATCATTTAATGTATTTTAAGTGCAGCAATAATAGCAGTAATAATAAGATACTTCGCTTCATGCAATAAATATTTCTCATTCAGGTAATACATCTTCGAAAGACAACAGTCCAGAAATCAATGGTAAGAAAGAAGAGGGAAAATCCTCCTCGGAACAATCTGATGCCGATGTCGAGGACAACTTGGAAGATGCGCCGCGGCCAGCCGACGCCCACAGTTCTACCAATTCGCAGTCCGACTCATACTCGCTTAATTTTGGTGGCAGTCTGCGCGGCCACATGGAGTCGGGTTACAACTCCGAAAAAGTGATCAGTTCAGATTCCATCAGAACTAGTCCAGTAGAACTGGATAAAGAGAAAACTGACAATACTCCCGAAACGACGGATAAAGACAAGGAGTTTCCCGACACGGTGTCATCGAATGTCGCCATTCCCCTCGACTACAAACCTCTCATATCCCTCGACAACTTCTCCAACCCGGACTCCGGCGTCGCCAGTCCCGAAGCGACGAAACATAATTCGACAGAAACAGTTGATAATGTCGAATCTCCAAACGGCAAAGACTTGGGTAGCCACAGCTCGTTATCTAGCGAGATCAATCTAGACCTCTCCGGGCCGAACAAGCTTTCGCCCGTCAAAAGTGACTACGAGAGACCCGTGTCTCGAATCTCTTTCGCCCCGGAATACTCCAACGAGGTCGTGTCCCGGGGGATCAGCGCCCAAGCGTGCAGGGATATATTGGAGCAGAGTTGGGAGTTTAACAACACTAAAAACGGTTATCCCAACGGCGCGGAGGCTCCGCCGAGCGATCCGTACGTGAACCAGGACGTACCCAATAAACTCGACAACCTCAAGCTGGAGATCGATGACGCGAAACCCAAACCGACGCTGTCCTCCCCGAACTCGGTTGAGTACTCCATAGACGCGCCCCCGGCCGCGCCGAGGCCGAAGGCCTACGACAACATGGATAAGCTGCTTCAAAGAGACTTCCTGACCTTGGAGCGACCGAGCCCTCTGTCGCCGCGCTACGTATGCGACGAGGACGAGTGCAGCATACAGTCCTGTCTGAGCCAGTTCACGGCCCTTGAACTGTTGACCGGCAATAATAAGGTGGGGTGCGAGACCTGCACCGAGCGCATCAACGGCAAAGACGGGAAGACGGTGTACACGAACGCCACGAAGCGCTTCCTCGTATCGAGCCCGCCCGCCATCCTCATCCTCCATCTGAAGAGATTCCAGCTGGGTCCCCGATGCATGTTCAGAAAGATGTCCAAACACGTCGACTTCCCTACTATTTTCAACCTCGCGCCGTTTTGCGCCATGGACAAACTTAAGAAGCTGCCCAACGTGGCCAAGGGCCAGAACGACCTGCTGTATTCGTTGTACGGTGTGGTGGAGCACTCGGGGGGCATGCACGGGGGACACTACGTGGCCTACGTCAAGGTGCGGCAGCCGGTGAAGCCCGGCGATCCCCGCTGGTGGTTCCTGCCCAAGAGTGCCAACATACCGGCCCCGGGGAACGGCGATGGGGACATCGAGTCGGACTCCGATCTGTCGGGATACGAGTCGGGGGAAACTCCGAGCAACGCGCCCACAGTTCCGTCTGGTCGCTGGTATTATGTGTCCGACAGCATGGTTTCCGAGGTGAGCGAGGATAAGGTGTTACGCGCGCAGGCCTACCTCCTGTTCTACGAGAGAATCCTGTGAGGAGGCTCGGCGGCACCGGGAGGCATTTATGTGGAAGACTGATGGCTTGCCAGCCGCGGCTCCCCGTGTTTGTGCGCTGTAAATAGCTTTCGTTCCATGGCTTTCGAAACCAAAGCGGCCCGCCCGCTATGTAATCGATATTTATTAAATCACAGTCTGTAAAATACTGCAATATTTATATTACGATTTTATTCGCTGCGGATTGGCGAGGGCGCCCCCGGAGGTTCATTGTTCCTGTTGTCGTTGATGGCTCTAACGTTTACTGTCAATGTTGTCTCGTTGGCGAAATTGTTGATACTAAATATTATTACCAATGACCAGTAGTTACAGTTAGTATACTCTGCGGTGCGCGATCGATATGATGAGGAATTGTTAGGTTTTATAAATTTTCAAGACATCGATTGGCACTTCTTTAACGTGTCCCGAGTTGATTCTCCTTTTGAGAACACTAATATTTCAATGAGTCTGCCACCTTTCTTAACTTCTATTGGGTGGGGTTAAAATTTTAAATTACCAAAAATAATTGAAAATATCTAAACAATTATGCGAGGCAAACAAAATCTACCTCGTATTTTAATTCGTTTCAGAATTCTTCAAGTAAAGTACCCTCTATGCTGCTACTATGCTAGGTAGATTTTATTTGCTGTTAATTTTTTAATTTTGGCTTGAAATTAGTGTAATAACTAATATGTAATAATTCGTTAAAATATTATGTTTTGTATATTCTTGTTTTCTCAGTTTGTCTTCCTTTCAATTGTTGATACTTAATTCTTTCTACTTAAGTCGTCCAATGCAGGGATACATTAAAGGAATTGCAAATCTAGTAAATACAATTACTGATTCAATATGATAGTATTAGCCAATCAGTAAGCTAGAAAGTTAGTTTTCAACAATAATAATGTGCAGTTGTTATATTAGTACCTAAATACATATTCTTTGATAACGAGAGGTATGAACTTTTATATTTTAATGAAGAATTTTAGTAGTTGGTACATGCATTATTGCAGTTTTGTAATATTTATTTCTTCAAAATTATGTTTTTCTTGATGAGCTATTTTTGTCTTTGTTGCTCAATTTGTTTTAATTTGCCAATGAAGCTTTGAGTAGTATTTTTAACATTCACTTGAAAGTACTATTAACAATAATTATGACCTATAAGACAAGCATCTTGCTAATTTATTAATTGAAGGTGTAGCAATGTTTCATTTTTCTGTTCCTTATTTTTTTAAACAAAGTAGGAAATAGACCTACAGTTATTGTAGATAGATATAACTCAAAGCTTCATGTTTTAAGTTTTGTCAGAGCTAGGTATTATGTACCATTTCTCCTGTGTTCAATTATGTTATCGTGTATCCAATTATTGTATAATATTGTCTACCATAATATTGTGTTGTAAACAACTGTAATGCAATATAGTTTTTAACTGCAAGAAATATGTTTTTTTTGCTAACATGTAAGTGAAAATAGTTTAGTATGAATTTTCATCTAATAAACATTATGTGATAGACATCTCTCTCTCTCTCGGTTACATGCTTGATGAGTTTTAGGCAATAACTAGTACTCCTTATGACTAGTTTATTTACATTATTACTTCTTTATCTTAACAATTATAGTTAAAATCATTGTTTTTCTAAAGGTGTGAATTTAGTTATCGTTGGTCGTTCCATCATAGTCAGCTCTATAATACATCTCACCTGCAATGTGTCCTTGGCCTTTTGTAGGGCCTGAAATAGAAAAAAAAACGAAATTAACACTTATTTACTATAAAAATAAATATACATAACTATTAAAGATTAAAGCAGTTTTCGAAAAAAGTTGTACAAGTATCATTGTTGTGTATAAAACCATCCATGAAAATTAAGAAAACAAAAAATATTTTGTCGCTTTAATACCTTACACATATATATATTATAAAGAACTGGAAGGTTTACACACAAAGCAAGGCTGACACAAGACTGTGTTCACACAAATGTATATATTATAGTCAACCACTGAATGTGAGAGCAAGAGCCCCAAAACGGCGTTTGTATGTCAGCATTTATGCATAGCGTAATAACATAATATTGTCGGTTAGATGTGAACGAGTAATGAGTATGTATGAAAATAAACTACGTAAGGCTCGCCAACGCCTACTTTACCTTCAGTGTGAACACAGCCTTAGGAATTCTTTGGCTATGTGTGCTAATTGAGCACACAACAACTGTCTGTTCTGCGTGAGCGCGAGCAAAGATAAAACTTACCAATACAGCCTTCTCTTTCAAATCTGGTTGTGACGACATCTGTTTTTTTATCTGATTCATTTCCTGCGGTGTATACCCTACAACTCCGGATAGCACATCACTTGTAAACTCAACATCTATACTGCTATCACTATCACTATCATCTACAATCGTACATTTCAAACTCCACCCGTCTTTGCCCACTGACAACTTTGATAGCAACTTCGTTATTTGCCCCCTAATTTTAAATACTCTGCCCTTCGTTCTTTCCTCTGGTAACCTAGTAATTTCTTTAATTTGTACAAACGGATTTGTTGCTGTCGATTGTTCTTCGTGTGTGATCAAATCAGCTTCCATTTCCCTAAAATAGTCATCTTCGTCTTGAAATAGGTCATCATCGTTTGGAAAATCTTCGATTGTGTTTACCGGTTCAGGATTACATTTTAACTTCTTTTCTGGCATCGGAATGTCATCGACCAGTGGCCTTTTGGCTGGATTTTCAACGAATTGCGCTTCTATTGCCTCGAGTTGCTCAAAATCTATATCATCATCTTCAAAATTAGTGGCTGGAACCGAAAAGACTGATGGAACAGAATGAGAATTGTTTTGGGGAATATTGTTTATTCTTTGTGTATGTGTCTGCGGTGGAAGAATAGAGGGTCTTATTTGAATATTTACAATGTTATCAGGTTCTGAAACGCGAAAAAAAAATGGTTATTATGTTGTGCGTTTAAGTTAAATGCTATGAGAATTAAACTGACAATGAAATTTTTACAAGCCCTGTAATTTTGCAAGCAGCGGCGCATAATATGTCCAGAGCGGACTATCCCCTTATATGCTACGCTACAGCTGACTACACCCAATCCCAAACATAAAGCATTCAAGACAGGCCATATACCTAGTTGTTAAAACTTATTAATCAGTGGCACTGACGAGTCAGTTTTTCTTTAGGCGGAAGCCCTAATCTTTACAATAAGGATATTTAGATAAGATTTTTAAAAATGTATATAGGAGATGCCGTTAAGAATACAGTTATAGGAACCTCACACCACTGTTACAAAATATTACCTGGTATATTCAGTGATCCAAACTTGGCGGCCATGATGCCGTGAAGCGAGTTGGTTCTGACTATATCTTCCACCTCACCACCCAACAGCTCAACATTTGCCTCAGTCAAGAGGATCACACCACGCCTACATTCCACTGGACCTTGAAAGACCACAAACAGCTTTCTTTTAGATCTCAGCTCAGCCCGCTTTGTGTGGCAGCGGAGATGCCAATGCAACCAGAGAGTGGCAGTGCCGAGTCGCTTCTATATGCGGTATGTGCTTACAATTTCGTAACAAAAATTTCAACCGCTATATTGCGTCGCTCCATTGTCGCGCAGGACGGGTTCCCCTTTAGTAATAAAAACCAGCAAAGTTTTTATCTGTCTCATGATTACAGGCAAACAATAACTCGGGAGAGTTTGAGGGAGGCAAATTGTTCAGTAGTGAAACTTTAATTCCTGGTACTACTATAATATTGAATGAGTAGGTAATTTTTAAAGTGATTAATAGATTATTATTATCAATGACTAGCTGATCACATAATAAGGCATAAACACAGCCTACCTTTAATCATAACTTTACAACCAGGTGTTATGTCACAGCTGATATTTCTCATGGGTTTGTATTCAATGCCGGAAACCTCTTGTTTTCCATCTGTCATATATAATTTTATCATTCTGAAACAATATCAATATCCAATAAAAGAGATAAATGAGGACTTTTGAACCAACCTTTAAAAATGTTGTTTAAACCTGTTTTATTCATTTTCAAAAGCACTAATGCAAACTACATAATATCCAAGGTAAACCAAAGCTCATCAAGTTATCCTACCTCTGTAAGTTTGATTAGTTTATTCCTGCTTAACTGATGTATAGCTGCTTAGAATAAAAATTTTACACCTTAATTTTAATTAACTTATTTAGAACACAGTGACGAGGTGTCTAAACAACTCCATTACTATCTACTTCCCTTTTGAATCGGTGTTTCAAATTTTCCTTATTGCACAGTGCTGTATGCAGTTGTACAGATCCCTTATCTAGCAACTACTGCTTCCCTCTAAAGAAAACTCACCCTTCACTACTGTTAGAACATTACCTATGACTGGGAACTTTTTCTTCAAACTTTATTGTGGCCTCAACATTCTCCATGTTAACCTTCTTCAATTTCAAATACTGTTGGTATGCTGGGGTACCTGAGTTCATTCATTTTTAAATATTATTGATAATTTTATAACTTGTATAAGTTATTGATAATAACTATTATTGATTATTTTATTATCATTTTGTCAGAGCAAAATATCGAATTTAAAGTGCTAAAGTGTTGTTATAAATAAGTACTTTATATTCTTAAAATCACAAACATACCTACCAATATCAACAGCAGCATTGATCTGAAGTACAAATTTTCCATTGAGAACACATTTATGTTGATCATTTATATTTTCCGGTAAAGACCCCGGGCATATGTCACTCAAGTTGTTCAAAAGCCACTGTTCCTTAGCACAATTTTGTATCTCCCTTATATTGCTGGTACCATTTTCTTCAGTAAAATACTCGATAAACCTAAATAAATTATACAAGTAAACCATATTAGTTAAATATTTAAGTAAATTTATTCAAAAAAACCCCAGTCCCATATTTTTTGCCAATTCGATGTCAGTTAGTATAGTAAAATAAAGTTTTTTCCTAAAAAGTGTCGTGTTTGCATGTTAGCCACCAAATCAGGAAATAGTGACACTTGATATTGTTTCTACTAATAATTATCTAAAATCTGTGATACAATTCTTTTTCGCCGGGACTGGGGCAATTTTGGCGGATACCCTTTGAGACTGGCATTGTTCCCGATTAGTCAATACAGTAACAACAAGTTGTTAGGTACTAGACTAATCGGAAATTATTATTGTTTCTTTTTTCTCTATTCAAACGTAATTTCATAAAATAACAAAAAAACTCATAAGTCTTACCCTGATAACCATTCTTCAACAACGTTCATATAATGCGCCGCTAAATAGTTTCGCACGGTATCGATCATATTATTCGACATATTAATAACTCAAAAGCTCATTAAGCTGCACGATTATGTAAATCGAAATTCCAACTTGTTTATAGAAATAATAAGAAATAAAATAAAATATAAATTTAAAAAATACATGAACCGAACTGACATTTGACATTTCTGTTTCTTCTTTGCTGATATGTCATATCTGATGTCAGCTGTCAAAAAAATTTTTTTTAACTATATACCTAGGTACTAATAAAACACGCAGTTTTTCCTACAAGCTCCTAAGCTACGTCACGGACATATTAAAAATACCAGAAAAATAAACCGAAAAACAATGATATTTTACATTTGTATGCTTCATGCAATCTTTTTGGATTTCATTATGACTCCGTTCCGAGAATTATTCAAAATTTAGCAAACAACACACAAAATATAGCATATTTTCAAATAGGTACCACCCGGTAGTTTGAATTTACTGTCTGACCCTTGCTGTATGTACTTTGTAAATATTTTATTGCTTTTTGTAAAAAACCAAAGGAAAATTGATTCAATAATTTCTTTTGTAGGTATTTGTATTTAATTTCATAGACTTTATTTCAAATAAAATTATAGGTATGTTTTATGGAGAAAAGTAGTGAAGTGACAACATTATTAACTTTTCTAATTCTTTAATAGCAACACTTTTATTTGTGAGTGAACTCAAAAGGAGTTTGGCGATTTATCATCTCCCTCGTAAAATTTTGGACATAGGCCGATTGACAACAAAGTGGTTTTGTGCGAAACATTATTTTAAATGATTATATATAAAGTGTTGACGACGGAAAGCCTGTTATTGACATAAACATAGTGGAGGAAAAAATATGAAGAGACGAAATGCCGAATCTGGCAAGATGCGGCGCCCCATGAAGCGCACTAAAATCACCGAAGGAATGTATGGAAAGTGAGTGAAAACAGATTTACCTCTTTATTTATACCATGTAAACACATTGTGATTAAACAATTACTGCAAAAAACCAATAGTATAATGTGTGAAAATGCTAGCTACGCGATCAGAGTTAAATAAATGTGTGGGAAGGAGGGACCATCTGGTGAATTTCGCTGTTAGATCCTCTTTTGGATAAACAAAAGAAAAAACTTACCACATGTGTTGCTCACAATAATCCAAATGATTAAACTTCTCACAATTACTATTGTAATGTTTTTGCTAACAAACTATAGAGATATCATAAGGGTTCTAAATTATTAAAAATAACATTGACTTTCTTAAGAATTTAATGATATTAACTTAGGAACATTGGATTTTAAAATATTGGTATTACGTACCTTCAATATACATAATATCTGTTACACATTAACAGCAAAAGGAATTTTAACAATAAACATTTTAACTGATATTTCCCCAAACATTCCCTCTACTCTACTGCAAATTCTGTGAAGCATAGGCTAGTTTTGCAATGTACAAATTTAATCAATTAAGTGGGAAAAAAGGTATAATCCTAACAATATTATAAACATATTACAATTTTTAGCTTATACTGCATATCATAATAAAGCCTACAATTAACATTGAAACTGAAGAACTTCATATAAATAATATAATAAAATGGTATACTAGCTGATTACGACAGATGTTGTTCTGCCTAAAATAGAAAAAAAAATAGTAGCTTATATTCTCAGACCTACTGAATATGTAAATAAATTTCATATGAATCGGCCAAGCATTGGAGGAAGTTTCTGAGGAGTATGGTCACTAACACTGTGTCATGTAAATTTTATATAATATATTAGATAAACTTTTTGTTAAATATTAATCTCAATATACCAAATTTATTATTAAATAAAAATTACGAAAGATATTTTTGATGTAAGGGACCCTTGTAGGCTAACTATGCCACTGTTCACAGCTTAAGACATTATCTTACAACTTAAAATATCTAACACTCATCAAAACATTGTACATTGATAGTTGATAAAATTTAGATTACTCTTTAAAAAGTATTTTCTGAATAATGTATACTGTCTCAATATATAAAAGGAAAGATTTTTGTATCCTAATGGTAAAAAAATATCTCAACTTGTAAGGTTATGGTCTTATTCTGGACCCGTCTGTGTGAAAAAAACCAACATCCTCCAATTGGTACTATCTGTAAAAGTTTAAAATGATCCAGCATACAGCCATGGTTAATACATAATAACCAACCGTTCCTAGGTTAATAATAGCAGGCAACGATGATGATGATAAAAAAAATATTTAATAAACTTTTTTTTAGTTCTATGTGTTACCTAAAATTTGTGATGCTTTGGGCAACTGTGGTGATGGCGGATAACATGCTGGAGTTCAGATTTGAATTTCTCTGGCCATTCTGGATGATGCTCAAATCAGTATATGACTCGTTCAAATATCATGGTGTTGTAAGTATTATATCTTCTGTACTTGATATGACAAAATTTATGGTTTTTCTTTCAATATACATAACATATTATAATAAAGTGGAATTTGGATTGTATGGGTCTACTGATTTTGATAAAATTTTGAAGAAGATATGGTAGATATTATGATATATCACATGGATATACATAGCTTATCTTTTTGCAAACTATAAGGTTACTTTAAAATTTCCTTTTCTGTGCATGAAGTTGCCGGCATTGTAAGATATACTTTATTTTAAATTAATATATTTAAGTATTTCATTAATTTGGTAAAATTTGTTTCAGGCATTCTCAGTGTTCTTCATTTGCATAGCCATGACTTCAGATATGTTATGTTTTTTCTTCATACCAATACAGTATATATTCTTTGCAGCCAGTACATATGTGTGGGTACAATATGTATGGTACACGTGTGAGTATAAACTTGTTAATGCATAATATAATCAATAGATGTTAAACGTTTAAAATATTCATTCAAAACACTTCCATAAATCTATTTTAGCAGTTATCAGTTGGTTCTTATAATTTTGACATGTCTGTGATGTGTGTCCTTTCGTGCGTGTGTATGTTGCTGTTTTTTACGAGTCATCGTAACGTCAAAATCGTCGCCTCGCCTACTGATGTCAATTTAATGCAATGTTATCGTATTTTAGTCGCCGAGCGCGGCGTGTGCCTGCCTACGGTGGCGCTGTGCTGCCTGGTAGTTTACGCGGAGGGCGCGGTACGGGGCCGCGTCGGCGCGCTCGAGCTGTGGCGCCCCCTGGCGGCGCACTGCGTCGGCTACCCCACGCTGTCGCTCGGCTTTGGCGTCAAGGTATAGCCCCCTCTAAAAAGACCGCCCTCCGTCTGTAGACAACCTTGTGATAATAATACTTAAGGCTATGTGTATTGTATTGTAAAAGTAGCCACTAAGACTTTTAAGTTGCTACAAATTTGCAATTGTATACGAAAGGCATAATTTTGAGGTATATCTCATAGAAACATAATTCATAAATAAGTCTTTCAGCACTTTTACAGTGAATTCTATACAATTGACATAACATACATATAATAAACCCTTAAATTTTATCACTCCTCTGTGCTAATTGAATAAGCATATTTGCTTAGTGAGTGAGGACATTAATTCTTTTTCTATACTAATATTATAAAGCGTAAGAGTTTGTTTGTTTGTTTAAACGCGCTAA
>DWAK01000348.1:0-11412 GCA_018230145.1 Lepidochrysops patricia
AAAGTTTCACTAAAATAATGTATGACGGAATTGTTTCTCTCTCAAAGTTCTATAACCATGATGAGGGGCAGTCCATAAATTACGTTACACGTTACGGGAGAGGGAAAGAGTTCAATAAGTGTGAGAAGTGGGCAACTAAGTTCTCCTGTGAAGTAATTTATCGATGAACCCTTATGTAAAATTTGCGTTTACATAAGGGTTCAAAGTATCAAAATATTCAAAGTATCTATTTCACGCGAACGAAGCTATTCCATTATAATTATAATCTTGTATGGCTCTATGCCGTAAATAGAATGAATTGACCAAACTAACTGAAGCCATTTTTAACCGACTTTCAAAAAAGGAGGAGGTTCTCAATTCGACCGTATATATTTTTTACCCTCATGATAAACATATCAGCGTCGATAAAAGCATTAGGCTTGACGCTATCCTCACAATATAAATCAATTAGAGCACAATAGTGGAGCAATATGTCAATCGAGTTTTGTTCCAACTGCCATTTTTCCGTGAGCAAACAAACAGACGTCGCGACTGGAACATGTTTACACGTCACGGAATAAATAACGAGGAAATCACACGACTAATTTTGGAAACCACACATGAAGGCATTCCGATTGCCACTTGTCTTGGCGTGAAGCGATAATAATTAAAAAAAAAAAGAAACCGCGTAAAAATGTTCACTTAATTAAAGACTGCACTGGCGTTCCAAAATCAAATTGAAATGATTAGACATATTAAATTACGGATGGCGCCTTTCGGGCAAACGGTACAAAGCCATTTTGTCTCTGGTCAAGTGTTACCAGACGTCTGCTCGGCATAGACAATAATATCTTTGTACATCGGGCGGCCGCATAAAGGCCATTGTGGCCGAATCAATTAAACCATAATGTGGCCATTGTGAAATGTGCGCGTAACATTGTCTTAATGTATCTCTCTCGGGTATCGTAAAACAATTTTTATAGTTCTATTTACGGCCGAACCGAATTTATCGGTCAGATAAGTTTCAGTAGCTTTTCGGTTTAGGATTACTTGGATGCAGTGTCTGGTCGATTTATTGCTTTTGTTTTGATCGTAAAAGGCATCATGCTAATGCTCTGACGTTATTTCAGTGAGGGACTTGTCCGTCGAGAAAGAAAACAGGTTCGTTGATGTCGCCTGTTACCTGAATAGCGAATCGAACCGGGAGATAATGTTGCACTAAAACGGTGAACATCAAAGCGGCAGTACATTGACACCGTTTAGAAATTATAAATCCGAACTACGTAAATGGACTTCGGAGATATGAGAGACTTTGAAGAGTCATTATTGTGAAGTAACTTGAAACCGACACATGTGTCACATATCGTCCACGATTGCGTTTGCGATGCCATATGTGAAATAAAAAAAGACAAAAATCTGTTGTCACTACTCCCCAAGGTACGAACAATACTTCGCTCGAAATGAGCGCCGGCAGACATATGATTTTAATCTCTATGTCCGCAAACGAAGGGTGAGATTGGAATGCTATTTTCGCGACTCACTCTCGATCTCTCAGGAACTCGGATCGTTTTGAGACGGTTTTTTGTGCAACCTTCTATAACCTTTAGCCTGTGACATGGATTGTAGATTAGGCATATTGTTGACCTTTTTGCCTCCATTCCGCTTCACGTGGCTTTGTATTTTTTGCTGTCCCCGTCGTTAAGCGTCTTTTGTTTTTACAGAGATTGTACAAGATTTGCATGTGTTTACGCTTCAGGAACGGTAACTGCTGAAAAAATATATTCACGGATGTTTGCGAATATATACGTTTCCTCTTGTTATTATTTCATATCTCAACAGTCATTCTGGATTTACATTTTATTACTTTTATTACCTTTTGACTATTCTCTTGATGGTTGGTTGGTTCTTCAGCCTTTTAATATTCTACTGTTACAATTTTATCTCTAGGCATAGAATTAGTTAGAACAATAAAATACATCGATGCAGCTTTCAATTATATTACCTTTCAATTAAGTACCTACTTATCTTCGCTTGTAAATAATAGATGCCATAGTTTTTTCTAATTTGATAATATTATCTAATCTTTTATGCTTAGCGGAAACCCGAGCTTGTATAACACTATAAAATCTTATAAACTGTCGCGTTTTAACGGAAGTTCTAATATTAGTTGGCCATTAGTGGCCGTTGACAAAATTAATGTTTTATTGTGAAACAATGAGCAGCTCTGTGGGATATAAATGCGGGGCCGGTTGAGAGATGCGCCCGGTCATAATAGCGACATCGACGTATAAACACACATGTTGCTAATAAACTATCGTCCACATGCGTTCTGCATGCAGCAGGAGTGGTAACGGCCCATCAATGAAAAAATTGCATTAAAATACAACTACCTACTTACTTAAAGTCTCCACCACCGCAGCAGATCGTAGAAATCTGATTCCATTTTTCTTTAAATGCTAGTCATGAATCGAAGTTATTACCTTCATTAAATTTTATCAGTTTATTATTAGGTTTGTATAAAATTCATGCCCCACACAAATAGGTGTCTGCGTACATCCACTCTCTCCCAAATAAATCATTACGTTGTTTACCACTTTCGTCTGACCCCCCTTTTACAAAATATCTTAAATATCTTATAATTATATAAATATAACGACCGCTTTATTTTCCTTTTATGTAAATGCATAAAAACCATAGTTTTTCTACTATGGTATATTTTGTACAATTTTGATGCAACAGCAAAACGTGACCAAAGGATCTGAAAATCCGCACATGTTATATAGACCCTTAAAGTCTTTCAAAACATTCAAAACAAAACGAATTTATATTTAGAAGTAATTAATGAAAACCGTCTGTGAGACAAGTGAATCATGAACTAAATGGTTGATGAATGAAAATACTTTTGATTTTTTAAATTAATTTAAGGTTTTGGACACATTTTTCTCTTTCGTCGAAAGTGTTATAGGTATATTTTAACTGAGAAATGCTTTAGGTAGGTATATGATATCAAATATTATTTATTATTATTTCCCACATTATCTTCATTTCTAGTATTTTTAAGGGCATTTGAATCTGGGTCTTACTATTTCATTAGCTATTTAGCTTTCGAGCACAATGCATGAATGAAATACTGTAAATACTGTAATGAGTAAGCTCAAATTCTGGAAATAATTTTAATACTAGGCAGATATCGAAGATTTATGGGCGAATCTCTGAACGAATAAAAATAATAGAATACCATCTAAATATATCGTTCGTTTCCGCCGGGCCTTTAGTTTATTTCGGTGCCAACGCGAATATTATAACCGTTTAGTTAACTTAGCTAGTTAGCTTTGTACTAATCAACTATTTTGTGGGATAAATGGCAGGAGACATTTTACAAAAACACCAAGTAATATTGTTTTCATGAAGATGACAAATGATCTGATTTAGCATTATAGCCAAAAATTTTGCACATTACCTACCAACGTTAAAAAATCATCAGATTAAATTATTTGACCTATTAAGTGCTCGAAATAGAATCGATATAAAATTACTATAAAGTAGCTTATATAATATAGAGCCCATTATTAATTTTAACGGGCTTCTTTAAAATAAAACAAACTATCTAACTCTTGATTTAGTGTTTTCAAAGCTATGACTGTATTCTTTTAGAAGTTTTTTATTTGTAGGTTACTCTATACGATAAAATCTGTTTCACATTGCATTTTTTCCATTAAAATAAAAAAAAAAACTGCAGCAAATATCAAAAGATGACTAAGGAGAAGTGATCTGTAACAAGGCAAGCTTAAAATTGGTTTTGAAGAGAACGCAAATAAGTATAAAACCGGTCGAGAGATAGGCACACAATTCAAGTCATAGTTGGCGAATTCGTACCGAAGCATGTCACCATCAGCCAAGTCGAGCGCGAAGCAAACATTGCCGTGGTATCTTTACAGTAACCATTTAGCCGCATATTCAGGCCCCAATTAGAGAACCTCTGGATAAGACCAGAACGCCGAAATTTTCGTGATCCAGTAGGTAAGCTATAACCACACACATAAAATCCAAAATTTCAAGTCTGTAGAGTGTAGATCATTTAGTTCCGAAGTTAAGCGAATGCAAAGTTTCGCATTTATGATAGACACTCACTCACTCATGATCATCATAACAGAAGTAGTCGGCTAAGTCACACAACATTAAAATAAAAAAAGGAACCTTCGACTTGGCACGACTTTGTCGAGATTTCATTAGTTTTTAGAAACAAGCAGGTCCATCGAGACTTGGTTAGTTTTTTGGTGTAGAATGTTTTTGGTGGGATATCTTTTATATTTTATCTTCTTTTTAAGCGACTTTTAACTTGCCAATTGATTACCTACCTTTCGGCGATTACATATGGCGAGGTAGCTACATTTGTATTAAAATAAATTTTGTCTGTTCGCCTGTTATAGCACTTCTGTTTTACAGTCAAGCTATATTTTACGACTGGATTGTGTACGGAATTAGAATGTTATGGGGACTGCTCACTGAAAAAACCGCTGTCTTTGTTATGATATATCCTTATGCGCCCACATAATGATATACTGATAGATTTATCCTTTGATTTACTGTCCAAGAATGTCAAGTCAATAATAAATTGTTTCCTTCTTAGGTAAGTTTTTGCAAGCTTTAAATTATAAAGTTCAAAGATACCTAAGTATCTATACTGTTTGTTTAAACTTTTTTTTACTTAAAAATAGGTAATTTTAATTTTTAAATCCAGATTGATAGTGTGTAAGTAGGTACTGGAATATTATGATGCTAATTACCAGTAGCGAAGGTTGAGTTTTTTTAAGAGGGAAGCCGTAGTCGCTAGATAAGGGACGTGTATGTATAACTGCATACAGCATAGTGCAATAAGGTAATTTTGAAACACCGATTCAAAAGGGAAGCCGATAGCAATGGAGTTGTTTAGACGCCTCGTCACTGCTATTTATAGATAGAGTTCACTTCGAAGAAAAAACTTACCTACTGTCAAAATTTTGTAGACGCTTATATAATATGCAGTGTTCTTAATATAAATCGTTACGCACTCCACTCAATCAGACGACTGTTGTTATCTTTCAGATTATAATGAAACTTTTATAGCTCAGTGTACACAGGAACATGATGGCCGAACATTACTTATGGTTTTATGAACCATTTTATTGATAAATATCTAATATTAGACCTACACTTTGCAGTACATGTTTCAGTTTAGATCTGTGGCTATGGTTATGCCTTTGATTGCAATCAATCTTGCGATAAAATGTATAAATTTATTTCTTTAGCACTAAAAATTGTCTCAATGTTGGCGCAACTCGGTCATGTGAAAATATTCACATGACTTAGGGTGAGTTGCACCAACTTACTTTAACTAGGTATAACAAAAAGTCAAACCAACTGTCAAATCGCCACTTCTTCTCGGTGGGTTAGTTCTCGAAGTGGTGGCAGGCATCAGGTAGATACGACATTCAAAATGTGTATTTAAAATACGTAATTTTGAATAATTTGATTTTGATTTCTGGTTAAAATTCAATAATGGATTGCGTCGTATTAGCAATAGTTAAAATGACGCCATATTTAACGATAACCATAAACGCTCAACCGCCGTTTTGGCTGGTTATAGATAATGTTGTCATAACATTTATTTTTTCCCGTCAATTTGTATCCAGTATTTTTTTTTTTTATACTTCCAACCCCATTACCTGTAACTGTTAATAAAGAAATCATGGTGCAACAGACTGACGTCATTGATATAGTTGCACCTAAAATTAACCTTAACCGTAACTATAACTTCGTCCATGGTGCAACTCACACGTATCTGTGTATATTTACGTTAAGTAGCAAAGTATAGAATTACTTTTTCTTTATCTCATATTATCAAACATTAACAAAATTTAAGCGTATAATTCAGTAGTTAGTTTTGAATAATGACGACAGCAGTGCCTATTGTTATCCGTCTGAACATAGCTACTAGATAAATTAACTCTAATATGATATGGTAATTAATATTCCGTTGTCTAATCAATCTCTTTATCTCGTCATGTTTATTGGGTGTATATTCTATTAACAAAGTAGTCTGAAACGCAATTTATTTGACATCAATTGTCATCTTATTGTGGCCGCCGCGGCCGCGGCACCAACTAAATATAATGACGACGTACATTTCGAATAAAAAACTAGTAAATAAGCTTACCCAACAATAACTATTGTACCGGCGGTTGCAATCATTAGTATTGATGACGCAAATATTACAAATTTCAAAACATTCGATGATAAAAAAGTATAAAGAGCCAATCAAGACTCGACGGCTCACAATGCGATGTCCATTAAAGATATATACAAGATTTGTACAATAAAAGGGGGATCAGACAAAAGTGGTAAAGAACGTAATGATTCGGAAGAGAGTGGATGTACGCAGACACGTGAATGTATGAGCGGGGCATGAATATTATAAAGGAACAATCACAGGCGCTCCTTTGTGCCGAACAATGTAAGCACAGGCTCGGTCAAGGACTTGATTGCGAAGGACACAAAGGGTTACGTATGGTATAAAATTCCATTACCAAATTATAAATTTTGCACACCATAAGATTAGCGAAGATTGATTATCTACCAATCTTTTTGTTTCCTTTTAATCTCGCAGTTTTTGGAGTTATGAAAGTTGTGGTATGCAGCGTAAAAATTGATTACAGAAAACCATTAGAATTGAATTTGCATACGAATTGAACACAAATATGTGCAACAACAAATGATGTTAAACAAAATAAAAAAATATCTGAAAAGGTTTATCTAAGCTTTATTAGCTGTGGTTTAATTTCGCAAATTCGCAAGTGGTGTTTATTTGATTAGGTTTATTATGTTAGCTTAATCTCCTTACTATTGCAACCGAAATTCACGAATACAATGTTGCATAAGAAACTTAAGCCGTTGCAAAATCCAATGCAAAATACAATCTTCGTTTTGTAACGTTGACGGGCTATTAAGGCATCTATTCCAATAAGAATTAATATGGCCGTGGCCGAAGCTATTATAATTTGTCTTATTATATAATTATATAAACTTCTTGTTCTTTAGTACTATTACTTTATAGTTTCTTAAGAAGTAATTATACATTTCCATGTTTTTTTCCTGATTAAATTCTTTCTAGTGTAATAAAATGTTATGGCGTATATTTATTTACTTGCAGTAAACTAGTTTAAATCAAGATAATCTAGTGAAAATGGGACATCTTCAGCGTCTTAAATGCAAATTGATAGACTGTTTATGTTACACCATCATTTTTTATTATTGCTATACTTTTATAATTTTCTTATCTTATAAGAAATATGTTTAGTGTCGTGTTGTACGAATCTTATGCTCTCATCTGCAGATTGAAATGTAATGTGTTTCTATCAGATAAAATGAATCTCTTTTTAATGTAGTTTTTGCAAAATCTGCCAATGATATCTAAGTTTGAGGCCATCGTCGCGGGATCTAAGCACGAATCACTTTTAAATTCGAATCATTTGAATCGTGGCCTCAATCTATCCATTTTTTCTAATCTAATGAGAAGTATAACGCATATTGTACAAATCTGAGTCACACGGGGCATTGTCCGAGTGGAGGCATCAGAGAGATCGACGTGAATAAAGGCATCGGAGCTGGCCGAAGGGGTAGTACAATGTGGCGTGGCCCAACAAAACCTGACAACACAATACGGAGCGGTCTAACAACGGTGGCCGCTCGTAAATCAACCTCTGACAAAAGTAACAATGGTATTGAGGGTACCTTATAAGAGATCTTAGCATTGTGTTTATTCTTTGATGTTCACTAATAAAACCTTTGATTAATATCGTATAGGAACCAGTCGGTATGCAAATAATAGGCACAAAAGGAATTCTTCGGTAGTCGAAACACACGTGCTCGCGACTGGTGCGATACAAAGACTAACGCTACTCTTTATCTTATAAGAAACGGATAGTTTTAGAGATTTATAGTGGTAGGACGTGTTTATTTATAGCCTATCTGAGCTTTGAATGAATTTATGTAATAATTGCTATATAACACTAAATCAGCTTGATAAATTTAGACGCGAGCGGAGTTCTTTTCTATTTTTTAAGTAAATTATTGCAGGTAATAGAATTTAATATAATATTCAAAATGGCATAGGCCGTAATAAATAGTTCAATTTATAAACAAAATGGAAATTTGTTTTTCTTGTTTACTACGAATTTTTCAAAAATGAACTCGAGTGTTACATTATTGTCGTCTAGATTGTTATTTAATGTTTGAAAGGCATGGGTTGCTGACGTTATTTATTAAACAATTACATTTCAAACACGGGGAATTTTCAGCAATTTTGAAGATATAATTCAGAAATCTACACGTGACCTCTTTATTTAAAGAGCTTATTATTTTTATTTTCGCTTCATTAGAGATCAAATAAGAAGTAACGTCTAAACGATCATTCACTTGTGCGTTGGCGTTTTGTTATTTTAGCGATCGCTCCTGGAGTTTTTTAAATTGAAAACATTGATAAGAGCAAATTCGATAAATGTGGGTCAATTATTTCACGAGCCACCAGACTGGGCCTTAGATAATGTTTGGATGTTTCGAACTTATTGTTTTCGGTGATAACGTATTTATGTCTGCCGATATAGGTTACAAGATATCGTGTATCGAATATAGTTGGATTTTTGTTTCCATGTGACCTTTTATGATAACTGTCGTCATAGCGTCCTCTTCCACCTAGGTGTCGGTGGACAATTAGGTTAGGTTTGGTTAGTTAATTTGTTGTGTAAAATTCGTGTATAACATATTTTTAGGATCGTAATGATTTGTTCAAAAATTTTAAATTGATTTCTGATTTAAGTAACGTTATGTTATGAATTTTGTTCCCACCAGTAGGTATATATTTGGTGAGATAGACCGCAACCTAAAAAACTACTATCGAAAACTATTGATTGCTCGCCAATAGTTACTAAACAAACAATGAATGAAATCAGTCCTGAAAAAAGGGGGCGAAGCTTCGGCATTCATTGGCCCGTTACAGTTTAAGGCCCGCATCGTTTTTTGCCAACGACCCTGATAATAAAATTACTAAGCGGCGATACAAATTTAAAATATTCGTAATAAACACTCTTATCATTGTTTATAAAGTAATTATTTCATTATTAGCACGTCTTATCAGAATTTTGTTTCCTTAAGCGCCAATATAGGCCTAAGAATAAACGCATTCCTTACGTAGATGTAGAATTATTAATACAAGCAATTTTAGGATTTTTAGGAAAGTTTTCATCATGTTTTAATTTAAAATCTTCTTATTAGACACAGTTCTGTTCCTCAATTGGATCTTTATCAAGAAGCTAATAGTTTATGTGAATGTGATGTAACATATAAAATATAAGAACTTAAAGCTTAACTATCATTATACCCTAAGCTAGACTTAAAATATCAAATGACAAAATAAAAGCACTCGATTTCCCAAAAACGTTTCGCTCATCCATACCCTTCTCTTCTGAGAATACGTGGCCAGTACCGACTGAAATATGGAGCAAATATTATCATAGAATGTATGTCTGGCATTTTTTATTGATTCAAACACAAAGTAAATGGTAAAACATCCGTTTCCCATTGCACTGAAATCTGTTTATTCCGCATAACTATTAACTACACACTCCTTTTTATGCTTTCACAAATAAATCCGATTTTAATATTGGATGTCTGAAAAGGTATGCTGTCTTGGATCAGTTCACACCGAAATATTGAGAGGTGATGCACGACGCGATCACCGAAATGCAAAATTAAAATCACAAGGAGTACAATGCGTTGACAGTTCAGATTTTTTAGCAACGATGCGCCCGTCGCTGGCATCCATTAAGTGTGTACTAACCCTTACGCTTAGTACTTAGTATCCAACACGTAGCTACAGCGAAAAGCACTATGATGAAACACGTTCCTCATTCTTAGTTTTGTCATCTGTATTCGAATCTCCAACAATATTCTATTCTGAAAGCTTTCCGGAAAACCCAGATTCACAGACACGTCCCATATTAAATTCAACAATCTAATGTTCCATTATGTAGTCAACAATGTACACCCACATGTTTCATATTAATACATTGTATTCTCGTTTGCGGTAATTTTGTTTGTCGTCCGCTCCTCTATGCAATGTGCCAACAGCTCGCTCTATTTGAATAGATATAAATCATTTGATATATTGAATGTGTTGGATACGAAAAAACGCTTTTTGTTCCAGGAAAAAATAAAATTTTGATTCATTTATAACGTTGTTTTATTCCCGTTTTATTCATTTCGGAAGTAGCGATAGGTTTGTTGTTTTGTTATTGTGACTAAAACGTTTTTTTTAGTTTTGGAAAGGCATTAAATATTTCTAGAACTTTCACGTGTCTATAATTTTCCTAATATTATTATCATTCGTAACCTTTGAAAATGTTTAAAAACGTAGCATTAATATTTCGAGGATTATCATCATCGATTTTAATTTCTCTGACATTTTCCTTGCCATTTTTATTTCGTATAATGTCTATTAATTGATTTGTTCTTCCTTCGCTACTACGAATCTCATTCATAAATGAATTTCGGGGGAGTGTTTGTACAAAAAGATGAAAATATGATTATCAAAGGTCACAATGGGCTCCCTGGGCTTTGATGTGACAAGAGATGAAATCAATGGCAAGAAAATATTCTTTTTGATGTTGGCTGAATGGCTGTTATTTGGTAATTTGTCTCAAATAACATTAATAGACTGCAGTAGCGAAGGGTGTGATTGCTTTAGAGGGAAGCTTCAGTCGCTAGATAAGGGATGTGCACAACTGCATACAGCATAGTGCAATAAGGAAATTTTAAAACACTGATTCAAAAGGGACGCCAATAGGAATGGAGTTGTTTAGACGCCTCACCACTAATAAACTGTATTACAAAAACGTACCTAAATAGGTTGATAGTATAAACAAATGAAGACCAAATAAAGCGTAGAAAGTGCGAATAAGCGATGCCCTCAAATCCATTAGACAACTCTCCTTTTCAACGTCTTGAAGCCCATTACCGCCACGATAACATTGCTAATCCTACGCGTGTCTGGAATCGATTTTGATTCAGCATCGAGTAGTTTCGATACATCGATTACCGGGCCCTCTTGTTTGTCGACTCGATTATTCCGCTTCATCTCCCTCTTATTGGGCCCAAACAAGGGAACCAGGGGAAATACACAATACTTTATAGCCAATGTAATTTGTATGTTCCCACACAAGTATGTTTAAGAAACGATCTTAACTTAAGTCCGTTAGGAATCCTTTGCTTTAAGTTGGAGACAATTCAATCTTTTTTTGTTTATGACTATTTCAGCCTGACTCTATACTAATATTATTAAAATATAGAGTTTGTTTGTTTGTTTAAACGCGCTAATCTCAGGAACTACTGGTCCGATTT
>DWAK01000349.1:0-11409 GCA_018230145.1 Lepidochrysops patricia
CTAAAATGTAATAAACCGCGATAAAATCCGTTAAAAATTGTTTTATTTGCAATTCATACTTAATAATTTTGGGCCGTTGCTTAAGTATTATAACTAAAATTATATAAGCACTGCGGAAATTGAATTTACTAAGAAGGGCAATTCCAATTAGAATCCAAGTATGTCTCTTAGAAACTAAACAAACACAAACATACATTAATATCAAAATTTATCCGGCTCAAAGGACCAAGTTTCTTTTTTTATGAGAGGTCAAACGTTCTAAGATTATTATAAGTTTTTAATAAGTGTCATACCCATTTTTAACAATAGCTTATCCACGTGTTCGCACATCGGTCCCCGAGGTCTAGGTGCGGCGATAGCATCGGGCGGAACCCCCGGTCATCTCCGATCGGATTCCTCGCCTCGGCCGTGTTTGATTTAACACCAATTATGGACTTCCCGGTTCCTGGATTAGCATCGAGATTTGTTTAGTTTGTGACCGCAACTACTACCGTAACCTCTTATTTATTGTTTCAACGCTATCTCTTGTTGCTGTTCTAGCATTATTAAGCTCGTACTTGTGTGCAAGTTACGTTTTGCAAATATAAATCTAACTTACTACCTAAGTACCATAATAAAATACAAGAAGTATGTTTGGCATATTATTTTAAATCTTCTATATGTTAAGTCGCATACGAATTAAAGTTATTAACAATGATTTTAAATTCAAGAACTCTGTTTTTTCATAATTATTCTACCGAATTATTCACTGGAAGAAAAAACTAACATTGAATATATTATTCCAAAATGTTGGTCATTTTGTATCGCTATTTTAATCATAAAAAATACGAATATGTATGACTTAAAAAAGTAATTATTATAAATTGAGACTTTCAAGTTATTCGAAACAAAACCCTACGTAAAATCAACACGGCTTTAACGTGGATAAGAAGAGATGAAATGACTTAAAGCTTACAAAATCATAAAACATACCAAATGTAGCGGTCCGAAAATACGCTTTGGACACGCATTTCTCAAGTCATAACGTGGACAATCAATAAAACTCATACGATTCTAATCAATTGTTTTGCTGGTGTCATGCGTGAGGGCCGTGCTTTTGTGGCGTTTTTTCCACATTTTCACAGTGAAGGGACTGTGTGAACTATGGCGCATCAAGGTCAGCTCTGTCAAAGGCTAATAAATCTACGAAAACAATACAACGTCTCAAAACATATTGTAAACCTTATCACTCGGAGTTAAGACACAAAGTAGGAGATAGAAATTTATTCGTAAATGTAAGCTAAGATTTGATTCCAAGCAATTGTATTAATGAGTTGTGGTGTTATGTTGATGTATAAATTTCCACAAATTTATTCAATGACCACACTAAAGGGTCATATAAGAATTGGGCACTATAATAATATATTTGTTGAAATATATCTATCAGTTTATTTTTAATGTACAAATAAAAATTCGTGACGCCTATTAACTATCGGGGATCTACTCGTGTTTGATTAACGGGCTTTCGATTGTTGATTTACTGGACACTATCGACATATAATGGCCAAATATGTACAAGATAATAAAGTATCATTGATTCCCAATAAGGTGTGTTTAGGAGATTATCAATATGACAGATATGCAAATATGTACGACTATGACGATCTGATATCAAATATTTTCAATGATAATGATATATATGAAGATATTCATGAAAATAATAAAAATATTAGAAAAAAAAGGTGCTTATGCCGATGCTTGTGATGATACAATTAAGGAGAGACAGAGAGCATCAACAAGTAGGCGTAATGTGAACGTCACAAGTGAATAAATAAACGATTTAGCACCACTAGTAACCCGACACGAGGTCAAACGCTGGACTTGTTCTGCGTGTAGAAATGATGAGCAGGTACAGTGATACATATAATGGACTAACAATAATAACCTTGCCAGCTCGTAACTGATAGGTTAAGGGAACTTTATAAAATTAGAAAGAATATATTCATATTGCATGTCATTATTTATGAATAATAAATAGAAGGACATCTGTATCATTTTAATTGAATGGGAAAAACTGTTTAAATATTGTTATGTAAATATAAGTAAACCTCCGAAGTTTCAAGTAGTGATGATGATTAATGTTCCTATCTCGCATCAGTGATGAAAAATGAATTTACGTTATATCCTTGAGGACTTTTTTGAAATGCTGTGCTAGTGCAAGTCTGACTGTACGTAAAATGTGGATGATTGTAGGACGGTATGTCCATTTGAAAGCGGCACTCAGTGATCATATCAGCTGGACTGACGCATCTCGAATTACTTATTTAATTATATTACTGTTGTCTCGGCGAAATCACTGGAAATAGAATTTCTCGTCTCCATACCAGGCTCATGAGAAAATAAGTTGCTCGACCCATGAGTACGAGGTTATTCAATATTTCCTTTCAGGAACACTAAGTTTTAAGACATTTTTGAGAAACAGTATTTTATATTTAGTATTAATGTTTTATATTATGTTATTTGGAATGTTAGCGTCGTACTTCATTTATAGTGGGTTTATTCAATTCAATTCTATTCTATTTATTTAATTCAGATTTACATCCATGTTTATGTCTGAGTATATTGTGTAATCTATAGATTTTATATTTTGCTCAGAAACTACTAAGATAATGTTCTATGGTGGTTTTGGCTACAGCCGTTAGAGAACTTAAAAACTCAAGTCATACAATAAATGGCTGACTGTTCGAAAGTGTGACAATACAGAAAAAAATCATCTGCCCAAATATCACCGAAATAGATTAAAAATTGCTAAAGCTCCCGACTTAATACGAGGAAAATTGCATAGCATATCATTTGCCAAGATCTAAGCTAAAAACGGAAATATAAATTAAATTAAAATGAAGGCACATGAACCTTATGTACACCTACATAAACTGCGCAAATCGGCTAGTTTGATCACAGATATCCCCGCTTAGCATTCATTCCTATGAAGCCGTCAAGCATACAAAAACAGAGGTGAAATGTGCACAGCTCCTCTACTTTTCAGTGAAGTTCAACTGACTAATTCGCTAAATAACACATCGTGTTTTCGCCAAACTTTATTGAATGGATGGTGGTGCTATCGCGATGGTGTCGACCAATCAGAACGCAGCAGCACATAGTTTGAATGCAATTCATCTCTATACGAACACAATATTTCCTCTCTATTATATAGATAATCGATGGATCAGGCTTATGTATTTTAATTATTTTTAATAGACCTCTGCTTATTACAACAATGAATTCAGTAAGTTATTTGTTTAGATCATCTAAAGATCGTACTTTACGTCTCAGTTGGCTACCTGATGTATTCAATTATATGGCAGCCATTGATATACAAGAAACCTAAGATTCACACTCAACGTCTGATGAACGTCCTCGTAAAATGAGTGCACCGTGCACCCATTGTATACAAATATACTTATGTCGTAACAACTTTAAGTAGTTCGCATAAGGTTGAACTTGCAATACTATACTTGTAAGCGTATGGCTTTCTATAACTTGAGACAGGTATAGTTTAAAGGACACTTTAGAGTGTCCCTTTTATACAAAACTGTCGATCTAGGGTTTTTTGTATATCAATGATGGCACCGTTTAAATGCGTGCGGTATGGAACATTCTAGAATCATAATTTACTTATTAAATGTCATATCATCTCGTCGATGCATAATTTTACAATCGTACAATATCGCCTCTTTTTACATAGTTTTCATTATAATGTCAATGGGAGGTGCACGACAAAATCGCATCATTTTATCATAGGTGATCATCACATCATTATCATCGCTATACGAATTTTATTGGTAACAGGTAACTCACTGCAATACAGAAATGTACTGAAGTAAATTTAAAAATTCACCGCTTTGGTAGTTTATAGATATTATGACTTTTAAAAAATGTTTCGTAATAATATGACAAAAATTCTGAGGCCTACAACATTACATAGGTAGTTAAGGATCCGTGTTTGACCCTCAAGCCGGCGGTCGCGGGTTCGAATTCCGCCGATGGAGCAAAAAGTTTTCTGCGTTCCTGGGTCATGGATGTTATTAAATATGTGTATAAAAATTAAATACATACATGTATATTATAGAAGTATTCAATGTACTTTCCGTTATCTGATCACCGTAACACAAGTCCTTCGGGTACTTACCACGGGACCAGATTGACGTGGTGTGAATCGTCCATACATTTATTTATTTTATTTTTTTATTAATTCAAAATGACAACATGATACATGAATAAGGTAAAATCTTACAAATCAAGAATCAAAAAACGTGTACATAACATGGCGTTGAGAGCTGTACTAGTATGAAACTGTGACACAGCTCTCAGCAACTTCGTCTCTTTACAATGCTGTTTCAAGAAAATGACTTCAATAATACATCATTGCCAAAAACATACAAATACACATAATATAAAACACGCAGCAACACTCATGAAACACAGTACAAGGAAACAAACATATTTCAGTTAGGAACAGGAGTTTCAGTCAGATATAAAATATGCAAAAGCAGTAGATATCGGTTAGTGTCGCTGTTTTAGTGACAGATGGCCACACGTCATAAAATTATTGTTGGTATGTAGGATAAAAAAAGTTACATAACGTGTAGACACAAGCAAACACACACACTCACTCACACATACTCACACTAGAATCCGAGTGGAACTAGCTTCTGATTTTATATTATTAGATTATACACACACACACATACACATATACACGCTGCGAACACTACTTAATAAAAAAACAAAAAAAGTAAATTAGGACCCTAAAGGTCCTTGTTAAGCATATTATTTTATTTAGTGTAAGGAAAATACTGTATGCTGCTCTAAATAAAGAAAAATAAAAATAATAGACAAAGGCGACAGAAATGTCTAACCTAAGACAATACCTAAAACGATCTATGTAAACCACAAGCCCACCATGGTATAGAAAATGTAAGATACGAACAATTAGAGAAATCTGAACAGTACTCTTGAAATTGATTGTAGCCGCCGGGAACAGACACCGATGTGACGCGATAAGCACATAATTCCATAAAATATGAACGTATGGGATTTCATTCAAGCTAAACGAGCTACCACTAAGGTTACATAGAGGCTAGAATAACCGTTGGGCGAAATGGGTTGGAAATTTATAATTTCATTACTTACAGGATAAGGGCTATAGATAATTATGATATTAATTCCTGTCATTGGTGTTTGCTTTCTAACTTTCGATGGAATATTGGAGGTCTGAATGCTCGCGAAATCATACAAAATTTCCGGTTCCTAAGACAGCCCACTTTTCGAAATTTTACTGGTTAATAAGTCGATGAAGTGCCTATGTTCAATTAGATTCGATTAATTAGTTAATTTTATTCAGAAATAAATGAGTAATATTGTAATAAAGTTTGTTGTCAGATTTTTTCTGAAAACTTGGAAGCACGATTCGGCTGCGCTGTTAGCGATTTTAACCGATTTTCAAAAAAGGAAAAGGTTAGTTCTATGTTCGGCTCAATATTTTTTTTTTGTATTTTCAACGATAACTGTGACGTTTTTATCTGCCAGGTCGCGCAGTAACTTTGCCAATAGTACATTGTTCTTGGACTTTCTTGTTAAACAGTTGAATATGTAACGGATGGTGTAACGCCACTCTTAAATAGAGATCTGTTAACTTAACAATTGACTATGCAGTTGATATTAACATTCTGTAAACGACATTGGTTAGACTACTACAAGCATTTCTTATCGGCAATTCTATTAATTATTTATATGCAATTATATTTGACGCGTGCTAGAGTGAATAGCATGCGCTGACACGTATACATATTAATACTGACTGACACGTATAAAAAACAACTACAAAAACTTTGATCATAATACGACTGTTTTGTTTACAAGATATGATAAAATGTGGTTGACCTCAGTGGCCAGGGTGTTACCCCTCAAACCGGAGGTCATGGGTTCAAATTCTGAGAAAGCAATTTACTGTTTTGTACTGACTTCAATCTATAATTAATCTAACTGTATGTCCCTAAAAAGATTGGCCATCACTGCAGGAGACTTTTTATTTTATTTGGTAACTAACCTATCAAATTCCTAGTTTCTACTTTTCTAGATCTTCAGCAGTCATAACTGCACATTTGACTAGCAAAAGTTCACATCGAAGGCGACGGTGGTCAAGGAGCGGCCTCATTCACACGGCACAATCGCCGCTTTTTAGCCTGATATCATTGTGTTTGATAACAATTGCTCGGAACATACGCACGCTTTTGATAGAGATTGATTTTTATGTCTACGGTTATATAATGGTGAATCACTGGGACTTATGGGTTTGGAAATCGAAAATATGTGCAAAGTTGAAAATATCAGATGGTTATACTGTTTCTATTTATGTAATAATCGCCGGCGGCGGCGTGGCGTCTAAAAAAACTCCTATAGGCTTCCTTTTTAACACGCTTTTATTAGCTTGAGATGTCTGTATTTATGTATATAATATGTATGTAACGGGATCTTTAAGCACGATTTTGCACTTTAAGCAAACTTTGCATGCCTATTAAGAGCCAATGACAATACAATAAACATGTTTTTTTTGTTTTTTAACTATTAATTATTGTATCAACCCTGATATTATATATTGAATACCCATTCATATTTATTTATGCCGCAGTTCAGTTTCCCTCTCAGTACTACTCTAATCTATTTTCAAAAAAGGAGGAAGTATATTCGGCTGTAGTATATGACTTAGGAAACCAGAAGAAAAGGTTTTAGGCTCATTTTAAATTGGTGCAGGGTTAAAGCGCCATTTAATAAAATAAAAAGTCAGCGCGCGAGTATTCATACCAAAATAACGGTGATCGCGTCAATGTAAATTGAACCTTATAGAATTTCCTCACGATTTTCTTTGATGAGTTACTTAGACATTAGAGAACTGATTATCAGTGGCGAGGCGTCTAAACAACTCCATTAGTATCGGCTTCCCTTTTGAATCGGTGTTTCAAAATGTCCTTATTGCACTGTGCTGTATGCAGTTGTACACATCCCTTATCTAGCAGCTACGGCTTCCCTCTAAAGAAAACCCACCCTTCGCTACTGCTGATTATAATTTCTGTTATAGACTAAATAATCTAAATAATCCAATTATCTAGTAGGTATGTCAGCTTCTATAAAAACCTCATAAAATATGATCCAAAAACAAAAACTCATAATTAGTTTTTGAATATTTAGATTACATTATTTTAATGCTCCCATATTATCTTCAAATTATATTTCTGTTTAATTATTCATGTGAATCTCTGCGCATTGTTGTCGAGAACATACGATACTTCAGTTTAGGTCATATGATTTATATAAGACCTTACATGTTAGAATATATTACATATAAAATATTTTGTTTCCACTCTTGCAACATCTAGTTTTATATGAGAACGACTTTGTATACAACTATAAAGTATAAGGTCAGGATTGAGGTGCGAGATGAAAATATTGCTACCAACTAAATAATGACTGTATCAAAATTAACATCATTTCGAAAACTACATAATATGGACCATATTTTAAAAAATTGGTCAACTAAAAAACTATAAAACTTTTCATACCAAAATCATCAAAATAGGTACTTTTCATCTTACAAAATTATGGATGAGTCATGCTTTGGCATGAATGGGCCGGCTCGACCGGAAAAATACCACGGGTTCACAGAATACCGGCGTGAAACAGCGCTTGCACTGTGTTCCGCCTAGTGAGTGAGTTTATCGGAGGCCCAATTCCCTACCATCCTAGAAATGCCATAGTTCGTTTATGAGGTAATACACCAACTACGTCATTTCTAGGGAGCATTTTAAAAGGCCGACAAGGCACCAGCAACTCTCCCAGTGTTGCAAGTGTCCATGGGCGACGGTAGTTGCTTTCCATCAGGTGACCCGTTCGCTCGTTTACCCCCTAATATTGTTTAAAAAAATATTATTGTAATTAAGTTTAGTCAACTCTCCCACGGCGATTTACACCATCTATTTTCGTCACAATCACTGATTAATAACACATAGGAAACTATAAGGAGGCGTCACAGTAATCGGCGATCGATGCCGGGTATTCACACTAGTGATAAATCGTTGATATTTATTTAGATTGTATCAAAATATTTTAATCGATAGGGATAAGTGTCGGCCTGAGAATGGAGCCCTGCGGCAGCCTGCAACGGTTCACGCGTAACAAGTATCTACTAGAATAAATAAGTATAATGACATTAGTATAAGGTCAAAGTAAATAAACAAAATGAAATCATTAGTCCTCAAAGCAAATAAGTAGAAAACTTTACTTAAAATTGTTTACATCAAAATTACTAAAATAAAAGATAAATTTATCCTTAATATTCTAAACTCAAATACAAATAATTAAGAAGTTATGTTCCATATTTTGGTTTAATTATCATAAAAATCTCTATACAAATTAATGACACGTGGACATAATCTAAATTCTATTAGGTGGCAAAAATTAACAAGGCTTAATTGTACAAAAAACGCTATTAAAGAATTTGAAACAGCTAGAATAGTAAAGCATTTAGCGATGGACTGAGATGACAACCGCATAATAAAACTATTAACGAAACTAATTTACTAAATGCTCGTTATAATATAAATTACAATTTAAATAAGATGAAATTAAACATTCTAGTTTATGTCAATAATTAGTTGATGTATATTGATATTATTTATTGGCCATTAATGCTAGGATACACGATAGAGTAACACTAACCGAAAAAATGTTACCGGTTGTTAGGTACATACAAACAAAAATTCTGTCACTTTTTTACACACTTCATTATATTATATGTATATGCATTAAGAATAGCCTGTGAATAGGTTTTACTTATTTATTTGTTGGAAAGAACAGAAAATGGATGCGAAAGCATCAAATTAATAAAAATTTATGTATCTTGAAATGGTGTCTACGAGTTTGAAGTCTGAGTTTCTTAAAATTGAATTTACTTCAACTACATAATAATATTATGTACTTAGTTTTAAAATATTAAGACCATTTTTGTCCTTACAATGGTTCATGCATCAGCTAACAAGGAATTTAAAGAACAACAATGACAAAACTCGATAATGCAACAAACACTAGCCTGTGTATCACTGGTTTACTACTGAATATATCATAAAACATAGTCATCAATAAGAGATAATCAATAAGTTTGATATTCTGTTATAATAATATAATCTAATGTACCTACTTATATTAAAAACTCTTGATGAGCTTCATTATAATAATCAAAATCAATATTTGATTGTTTTTATCCACAATTAAAGACTTTTTAAAATAAGATATAAATTCGAAAATCTATAAAGAATAAAGTCACTTTTCAAATTTTTCAAATTATCAAAAAGTTTTGTTTTAACCAATTTAATGACATAATCTTAGAAAATTACGATGTTACTTAATTTTGACATAACACAGTCCATACATTTACTACCAAAATCTTTTTTAAGTAACTGTATAAATTGTCTGTCAATGTCAAGTCTTATAGAG
Organism: Lepidochrysops patricia; assembly: GCA_018230145.1. Taxonomy (NCBI): domain Eukaryota; kingdom Metazoa; phylum Arthropoda; class Insecta; order Lepidoptera; family Lycaenidae; genus Lepidochrysops; species Lepidochrysops patricia. The sequence continues at coordinate 9,529 of DWAK01000349.1, forward strand.
GAACTTAAACCACAGGACAGGGAAGACTGGCAAAAGCCCCACCGCCAAGGGTTATCTACTCTCCTTTTTCTATTATTAGAAGAAGGAGAGTAACATGTTAAATAAAATAAAGAAGAGTAAATCATAACATAATGTTCTGCGTGCGACAAAAAGACGTAAAAGTAATCTCAGTTGGCACTATCAGTAGAATAACCAGAAGGAATTAATTATTTCGCAACGGGAACCCAAATCTTCTCCCCACGAGACACGAGTTATAATGGGATTAAACCACAAACCACCGGTTTTCGGAACTAACCCTTTATTACTTTCACGGTAACCCCACAGTAGTTTAACTGTATTGTTTCATCTCTATTGTAGTTTTAGTTTTAATTTTAATCTTATTAATGTATTTTTTGGAATTACAATAATGAGTCAGTCTTGAATCTTAAAGGTAAGCAAGTGAATATTTTTGAACTTTCAAGGCAGAAAATACCTTGAAGTTACAGGCTTTGCTAAACGAACTTGATCTATGGTAATATCAATATAGCATTACCTTGTAAGATATTAATTAGTGGTTTAATTTTTGGTACTATCGATAAAGTTGCCGCTGGAACCAGCCAAACATAAAACATTAATCGTTTAACAGCGCCGTTCTTTTTCTTTACATAGTTAAACATCGTCTGCACTTAAAAAAGGTTTTTAAACTAATTAATAAGGTAATTTAGGATTGCTTTATGCGTTTTTATTACATATTACATTACCAATAAAAAAAAAAGATCATAATAAGACACATGGACCTTGTTATAGACAATATTTGATACGTTATAGAAACTCTACTCTCACATATATTTTCGATTGTACTTTTATATAACAAGTATGAAAGTATGTGTACAGTCGAGATTAAAACTTTCGACCGCTTTATCAAGCCCAATAATGACAAATAGTACAGTTACGTGCGACATATTAGGTACAGTCGCCGCCATAAATAACACGCGTACAGTCGCACCCATAAATCTACCAAAATTAAGACGTATGAACGAGATCTAATCGCACCGTAAGATTTATACACCGAATAAATTTATTCTGTATTAAAAATATGTCGTCTATTCGAATTTCTCTAGAATGTGTATCAGATAGTCGTACCTAAATTATATAAAATTATGTGCACGAGGCCTTAGATTGAGGTAAGGTTGATAAAGAGCTTACCGTAGAATAAGTCTTCCAGAAATGATATGAAACATTTATAAAGGTGATGACTATGAACTATACTTTGATGATGACATGATTCTAGTCATGACAATATGATGCCAGTGATAGTTATGATAATATTAAAATATATATTTAGTGTAGATCAAAGCTGCTCAACCCCTGGCCCGCAGGCCACTGAAAGAATACTGTGACCCGCGCAAGTATAGTAAATATTAAGTTTTTATTGCGTTCGTCCTGAGAGTGTAACTGAAAAAAGTAAATTATGCAAGTGACCTGACGTTAATTTCCAATTTTGGCCCGACTCTTCAAAAGGTTGAGTAGCTTTGACCTAGATCGTTATACTGATGATGATCATGATAAAATATATCGATCTAGTTCCTTATTGGCTAAGAAATAAACTAAACTAAAAAACTTGTTACAGCAACTGTACAAATTAGTGAACATTAATTCTGGGAGTCTCCTCATAAATATACCAAAACCCCAAGATACACACTCAATGTTTGATAAACGTTCTCGAAAAATGAGTGCAACCATTGTATGCATATATATGCCAATGAAATAACAACTTTAATTAGTTCACCTAATTTTGAACTTGCAATAATATTATACTTGGAGCTTATAGCTTTCTATAAAATGAAACGGGTATAGTTTTAGGGACACTTTCGAGTGTTACTTTTGTACGAGACTGTCGAT
>DWAK01000350.1:0-11406 GCA_018230145.1 Lepidochrysops patricia
TGTGACGTGTGACGTAATTTATAGATGAACCCTTATGTAAAAGTTTGCGTTATTCCGTTAAGTCGCGGGCAACAGCTAGTCTATAAGAAATCCCAAGTTAGATAATAATATGATCTAACTCTGCCTAATCGACATTTTTAGATCAGTTTTTGTTTATTATTTGGGATATCTGAAACGATATTTGCTAGCTTTTATTATTTATACCTACTTAGGTGTAAAATTCCGATACAATTATGGGAAAATTGGTCATAATATTATGTAAGAAACAGCAGATTTTATGTTTCGCTTTTAGTAATGTCTGATGCGACCTCACATTAATTAATTTAATAATCTTTATTTTAAATATAATACTATGTTTGACCTCCATACCAATAGGTATAAGTTTGTTTGCGAAAACTTTATTGTAACCCATTTCAAAATTCGTAAAAATTCTCTTACAACTAGAATTTTTCGGGCTTTTCTGTAAAATTGCTAACGAGATGGGCATTACTGAATCACTAAAATGCTTGTAAAAAGTAAATTTACATATCTGCTAATTGGCGCGAAATCGAAAGGTCAGAATTTCCCTTTTGTGTACAAAAAAGTTAATATTACAAAACCTTAACGAGAATCGCATTTTTTGCGAATCAACCTTTATAATATAATTAAATGTTTTATATCATAAGCCTAGTGGCTTACTACAAGCTTTCAATCAAAATGCTACTACTATGCACAACAAAATATACCTACACTTATGTGGACAAATCTAATCGATTTACGTAGAGTTCGGTATAATTTCTGAAGTTTAAGGTGTAGCTATACCTACTTTGTGTTGACAATCAAACATTAAAATCATGTACAGAATAAGTAAGAATATACCTATTTCTTGAATTTAAACGAAGTTTTCTGTGTTGAAATGAATGGAGATCGAAACAATTACATACAATTCTGGGCGATGTATGTAAAGACATGAAAATGGTGTGATTTAAAGGTTCAAAATTAAGAGTTTCCTTGCTGAAAATTGTATGGATATTGACAATCTGGAAGCGGAGATATTGGAGATTTACTAAAAGTGAGGTTATGAGTATGACTTATGTTGCAATATTTAAGTGTCAGATGAATACATGTAAAATATGCGAAAAATATTTATTATATCTAGTAGATAATGTCTGACAAGTCATAACTAGTAATAACAAGTCGAAGAAGACTCAAAGCACTCAAATTGCATCGAAAAACACGAAACAAGTGAGACACAAATAGGTAAAAAATAGTTAACTCATAAGTCATAACTCTTCTTCTTTTATTATGGTGGCCTCAGTGAGTTGCCAATGCGAGAGTGTCTGGTAGACTTTTGCAAGTCATAACTCATAATGTATTATGCAATGCAAGCAATAAGCATTGGTAACTGTCAAGTGTCAAGTATTAATGTCATGTTGCCACAGACTTGGTACTGAATGATTTTGATCGATATAAAATTGATAATCAAAAAGGATGCTTTTATAATATAAAATATACTTATATTATACATATGTTTTATTGAATTGTACACATAAGTATGGTGTTGTTTGATAAAATTACTAGTGTAAAGATTTTTATTCTGCAAATAAATAATTGAAATGTCATTTTTAATTCGATAAATCGTTAATCGATTATTTCACAAAACAGTTTTTTGCATATTGCTCCGCTTGTTGATTGAGAATTTATGTAAAATGTTTATGTACATCATACAAAAAAAAAGTAACTAATTTTTCAAACCAATTCTGAACTTATTACATTTTGGACCCACAAGTTTCCATCTCCTTTCCATTTTCTGAAAGTAAATGAAGCTGGCTTGTAGTAGTGAAGTTTAATTGAAAGCTCGCCTACCAATAATAGGTATATCCGTGAAATATTCCTTAGTCTATGGTAGATGTCTATAATCGAATTTAAAATATTAATAAGGACTCTATAGATATTATGCGTAGGCAGTAGCTAAATGATTATTTCCTGCCGATACTTGAGATATACAAGAGGGCTATATTATATAGGTAGGCACCCTTTAAACGGTTTTCTTAGCAACGTAGCTCGTGTTTCGTAGGGGAGGCTGCGAGGGTGCCCGCCCCTGGGAAACTTGTCTTCTAAACGCAATGCAGTTGCGAAATGTGCTCAAATTCGCATTTTCTCTGTAGCGCTTATTGTAAAGCTTGGGGCACACGGAGGCACATAATTGTGTAGATTTTTTTGCACTTAGACCTAATAGTGAATTTCTCATTGAGGATTACTTTTGAGGATTTTAATGATTTCCGTAAGATGCAACCTATTTTTTTAAACTCCCTCCCAATCGTTGACCAAGAGTAGGTATTATTTTTAAAAAATCCGCCTCACTTTTTACTGTCACAGAATTTGGGTATATTCCCTTATAAGGGGTAACCTACGGCAGCTCGTATTTGTATATTAAGCGTTCTCAGAAATGATCTAAAGTAGCAACTGCGGTGAAGAAATTTTCCATGTTTTTCGTAGCAATAGATCTATCTACCAGAGATATAAAATAGGATCATAGGTAGATACTATATTATATTAGGTACTTTACTACTTAATAATTTATTACCGTAAACAGATATTATGATACTTGTGAAAAAGTCTATTAACGATCCATGGTGCAGTCCACATTTTTTTTTAAATTTCGATCATTTATGGAGCAGGTTTTTGCAATAAATATTTTTAATTTGTGGCGCTTTATTAGTAAATATACCACGCTGTCAGATATGGAATCCCAAATGTTTTTCGATTCGCCCATCAAATCAGTTCCGGAAAGTTTAACGACGCCAAAACAAAGAGTGAAACGTGGTTGTTTTCAATTAAAAAGCCTTATCTAATCACTAACAAAATGGTCTCTAAATTTTTATCAGCTATGCGTTTATTATCCGCGGTCTGTGCTTTTATAACTGTTGTTATGTTTTAATAAAGCTGTTTCAATAGAATCGTTAAAAAACTTACCATAAAACATTTACTGCGCCGATTGTGGCCAGCGAATTGACGGCTTTTCAATAGTTTTTTATGCGTTCCAATTTATAATTGGTGTGTTGTAATTTTATGGAATTCCGACATTCTTTTTACTGAGCCTGTTTATATGTGACGATAAATTGTCCGCTCGAAGAAGCGTAACAGTGGCGTAGTTAAAATGTCAATACCGTTTTTATAGTCAGGTGGACCCTTAATAAAAATTGGTTATCACCGTTTTACGGTAGGTATCCCCTTGATATACAAACATAAAAATTATTGGAAATGAGGGTACTAAACTAGTCATGACTAAACTAAAATTCAGCAAAAAATACTAAATTATACAAATTTTTAAATATACTGCAATTACTGCATTCAGCAGAACATCATTTTTTTCAATTATTATGATACCTACCAAATTCTAGAATCGAGTAGGTTCGTATGACTACTTTTGACCTACCTCAGGTTTTAGGTACCTTAGCACGAATAGTAATGAAACGGAAGAAAAAAATCAGTGAGTATAAATTTTATCGCGCTCTATAATTCTTATCTAGGTTACGGTGCATTTTTACATAAAAGGATCACAAAATAGGTTTTGCTTCTAAATCCTAAAATTGCTTTGGCTCTCAAAACATTTTTATGGCATAGATACAACACATCCGTTATTTAAACTCCAACAATATTTCCGGTTAACTGATATCTTGATTTATGTTTTATTTATAAATGTTTATCATTCGTTTATTAACCTAAATATTTAATGTAAGCAATTAGTCACTATCTCGAACATGTTATCGTTGTTAATTTTTTTCGTGAATTGGTTGAGTTTACCCTAAAATTGGGTAATTTATGCCGTGATGCGCTCTGCTGAGAATATTTGACCAGTCATATTAATAGTCATACATCCAGATGCCCAAATGTCGTACCTACCTAGCTAATATAATATTTCAATAATCAAGCTACGCTGCGCGCTGTCCCATTCGCTCACAAAAATAATCATAATTATATCACACCAAGTAGGCTTTGGATTGTCCATTTAATATCAATAGTATCTCGCAGATTTGTATTTCAAAAACATAATATCCTAACGAAGATCGATTGTAGGGTGACCACCCAATCGTTGGCCCTCTTCCATATTTTGTCCACGAAAATTAAACATGAATTTCAAAGTTTACACTAATAACTTTTTCTATCCTGTAAACTTATATTTTTTTTCTAAAATCTGCTGTTGGCAACAACACTCTACGATCGTAAAACAGACAGTTCACCCTATGTATAAAAGTCAACAATAATTATTGGAACATTTATAGCTATGATAAAACTACCTAATCAATTTCGTAATTCGAAAATTGAAAATTCAACTTTTCTAGTATTTCAACTACCTACGTATTTTGAATTCCAGATTTTCAACCCACATTCGTAACTATATTACCTAGCCTGCAAAATCCTATCTGACCCACTTTATATAACTAGTCTTATAAAAAATATAACAAACAATATTGCTTGCATATACACAGAAATATAGAAAATAGTTAAAGCACTGTTTCGAAAGCCGCGGGAGATACAAAACAAATAAATAACATAGAGTATACAATATAATATAGAAGCAAAACCATGACTGTCGAGGCGGGCGTATAAAAACAAAACCTCCGCTATTGTCTTTTCCAATAAAAGAGAACACAAGCTGCCATAGAACTCCCCATTGTATACTGATTTGTGCTCCCGAGAGAGTAAATGATAATTATGGTGCCTACTTGGGAAGGCCTTATATAATATTTTCTTTTCTTTTGGTTAAGCTTCTATAACACTGTGACAGATATAAGTTATATCTGAGAAACAATGTAGGTATTAGTACTGTTTCACATTAACTTTAATCACAATAGGTCTTGAAATAAAAACGTAATTGTAACAAAATATTATTAAATGATAATATTATGACAGAATACCATTGGTAAAAATCTGTACATCTACTTAAAAATGCAAAGTATTTTCTCGTTGTTCAGCGGGAAACAGGGTTTTTTTATTACACAATACAATATACCTATTCTGTGAAACAAAAGTTTAATTAATGATTATCACGGGTTAAACGGGTGAAATTTTTTAATTACTTAAATGTTGATAAAACTATTTAAATAGAATTCATTATTTCCTATCGGAACTATAAAACCCTGTTGTGTTATTTCAATAATTATGATATTTTTGATAAAAACAAATTCGTTTTGGGTCCTTTATTACCAATTCGATCGCGTTAACAATAAACGAATACAGGGAATTTCTAAGTCAATGCAAATACATAAGAAGATTATGTCATAGTATCTAGTATTTCGGTAGGTAACTCAATTTTTTTTTATATCTGAATATTCTATACCGATGACAAAATTAAAATGCATATTGGTCACAAATTAAAATGCACATTGAACCCAGTTTTCAGTGTGTATTTTAATTTGTGACTATATACTACTAGTCTTTAGAATTTCAAGGTATCTACCTATATTTAACGACTTACCTATTTTGTAACTTTTTAAAATTTTCCTGCTAACAGACTCATTCCTATAATATTTTATATGTAGGTAGGTATTATATGAGTTTATAATTCTAAAAGGTATGATTAAAATGAAAATACTACTTAATTCTGCTCCTGTATTCGACTTTCATGTGTGTTTAGTGTTTACCTACATATGTAAACAAAATATTTTGTTTCGGTCAATCTAATTGACTAGGTAAAAAGAAATAGACAAAATTTACGATAAGACGCTGCTTTTGGTCAGAGTTGGATGATAAAAGTAATACATACTTACATGAAGTAGGTATGTATTATTTTTATAAAAAAAAATAGTATTATAATATTATTTCAGTACAAGTTTGCATTAAGGAGAGTTTTTTAAAATCGTATTTAAAATAATTAACGAATTCTCAATATTCTCAAATTTTTAACAAGGATTACGAAATTTTTTACTTTTCTACTAATATTTGTATACTAATATCATAAATGTAAAAGTTTGTAAGATTGAATGGATGTTTGCTTCAGGCAAAAATGACTTTACGGTTATTCTTGAAAATGAGTATGGTAGTAGTTTAAACCCTGAAGTAGCCCTTAGACGTAACTTATTAACTTATTAAAGCATTACAGATACTGAGTTAATTTACTATCGTAGGCAGAGCCGCCGGTAAAATCTAGTCATTTCATAGAATCGGTGGTAGCAATAATTATGACTTATATTTAATTTACATACCTACATATATATCTACCACTTATAGAAATCCCGCCGATGCATATATTCTATCATTGTGTCTGTATTTTCAAAACTCCAACCATCTCCCACAGGCCACAGCCAGGAATCCTGCTCTGATTCTATCGAACAAAAAAACCATGTCTGTCCCGAATGGTAATGACGAGCCGAAGCAAGACGAAATGAACCTTGTCATTTGAGACACACAGTCCATTCCGGAGCGCAGGACGGAGGACAGTATGTTGAAGGAGCGAGACAGCTCGGAGGGGTCCCCTGCCACCCCAGACGAGTGCGCGGGATGCGGGGGTAGGATACAGGACAGGTGAGGCTAACTTATACAGAGTGACTATGGGTTTGAGTTTTAGGTTTAATTCCTAAAAGGAACTAATACCATTTGGGAACTGAATTCAGTTTCAATGTTAGAGTGATACGTTTCACCATGTGGCTTATCTAAATATAATATTATAACATACCTATGTCTGATTTCTGAAATGGTTTTGGTATGTTTATCATAGATAATATTGAATAGTCAATAGCCAAACAAAGGCACTATAATTTATATCACGATGAAACTACTCAGACATATTGATTTGTCCCTTTATGTAAATATTAATTGCCAAGTGCTCTTAATATCTATTTCAATGTCCAACACTTTCTTCTTGTGAAAATACAAGATCCAAAACACATTATCCATCAGGTTCATCAAAGTTATACTTCTAACATATGATCACATTATAAAACATTGTATCTGAATGGGGATGTTATTGATGATGATGACGCTGATCACCAGGTACTACCTGTTAGCGGTGGACCGCCAATGGCACGGGTCCTGCCTCCGCTGCTGTGAGTGTCGGCTGCCACTCGACAGCGAGCTCACGTGCTTCTCGCGTGATGGCAACATCTACTGTAAGGAGGACTATTACAGGTAAGGGCGTCGAACATATAACCAATAGAGCGGAAATGTCACATGTGAAGAAAACCGCTCAGCGGTGCTAAACGCGCTATGAGTGCGCAAGTGCAGTAGGTTAAGTTTTAGCACAAGCGTGTTTCAATAATTATAAGTTTTATCAGTTAAAATAAACTGAAATGTTTCAGAATAATGGTAGTTTTTTAAGTGTTCGTTGAGCTATTTCCAATAACCAGAATCTCTCTTGAGTCTAGTGATAAATGAATGAAGTCTATATTCATACAATTATTTTAAAAATCGAACACTCGGCAACAACTTAAGGACTCTTATTGTTGAGATCGTATAATGGTAGTGTTTTGTGCAAAATAATAAAGAAACTTTAGCGACCAGTTTACAAATATTGAATATTGATAATTTAGGTATACCTTATATATTTTGACAGTGGTGAAAAACCAGATTGATCGAATAAATATTTTCATAATTTTAATGATTAAGAAGTTCGTCTAACGTATAAATAAAAATGTACTCTTTAATTTAATTATTTTTTGTGGTTAATAATTGATTTTATGACAATTGACTCTTGACAGAATAATTACAGACAATGGATGATTAAGTCAATTATATTAATATATAATAATTTGTTTTAAAACATCTCGTTAAAATTGTCTTTCACAAGTGTGATTGTTTCATATTGATTTAAAACACTTTAAGAGCAATCAGTACGAAAATTTTGTAAGTAACGCTAAGAACGCACGATGAGATTTTTCCCGCGCCCGCCGCGGTCGCGTTTCTTTTTCGTACAAAAAAGTTGCAAGGCTTGCGAGCGAAAAACGCGCCGTGAGTTCTGATTTCATTATTTATATAGATAACTGTAATCTTTAAAGCTTGCGGGCCCGCAATCACGCAGGCGCGGGAAAATTTAAAAAATATATTAAGAATTAATCCACTATCCATCATACTTACAAAAAAGAAGATAGTTAATATGATTAATTTTACTACTTTACAAGTTTATATTATAATATTATGTACCTACTTATTTGGGTTTTTTATCGAAAATTTAGAATACGAAACGTGTATCAAATTAATTGGTTTGTTTGATGCATGGGCAGTATCTAAAATTAAATATAATATTATACTTATTTAGCAGAAAAAAATCAAACAATATAACTATAATAACTAAAAATAATAAACAAATGGGCATCAAAAATGGGAACATTGAATATCTCCCGGTTTTTTCGTACAGCGCTGACCTGACATTTTATAGGCTTGTGCTTTTTAAACCAATATAGAAAAAATATTACTGCTCTGGCGAATTGCTTGCGAATGTGACGAAAAATTTTGTAAGCGCTGTATTTTTCAGGAATATGAAATTTATGTTATACATCATTATCATTAATGTATTCTTAATTATTTCACAAGAAGTTGTAGAACTTTACTCGGTACCTGTAGTGTTTATCTTTACCTACATTATAATGCATTCATTTTTCTTTATTCCACATCAGTCTGCTTATAGGTATTGTAACAAGTAAATTAACGTCTAGGTATGTGATCTCGTGTTTGATGAATGAAGAAATTATTCTTCATTCCTCATAAATATACGGGATCCTCAATCTAATATTATTATTATTTGGTTTTATATATAGGTACGAAAATGCTCATTTCTTCCATGTTTCTTCCTAATAAAATCTTAACCACTAGTAGTTATAATATACAGTAAATACACGGCTTACTTAGTGATAATTAATTATCAAAAAGCTATATTATAATAACATAATTAATTTCCCATAATTTGAAGAATGAGAAACATAAAAATAACATAAAGATTATTAATATATAATATCTTAACTTAGCTCCTTAATTAAACGCAGATAGCGTTGAAATATCGATGTCGATTGTACCTATTAGTTACAATTATTAAACAGGCAACATGAATAGCCCTTCTATGCCCTCGCGGCAGCCGGCTGCCGCATAACAATTGAATATTTATTGTGTCTGAGATTCCCGCGATCGAAGTAGATAAGTAATAAAAAGTATATGTACAAAAGCCGTAAAACGCATATTCGCTAAAATTCGTTTCTAATTATTCTTAGCAAAACAAAAAGCATATTTGGCGGATAACGAGTGTTGTCACTTGTCAAGTGGAGCAATTAAGGGGGCGTTTTCACGTCAGTCACTATCAAGCACACTTGCCCGTTCACACACCTGTCGTACGCACTAAATACATTATGCATCTGCCTTATGTATGCTTGTTCGACACACGAAATCTTAACGATACCATCTTTACATTTTTATTATAACAATAAATAAAAATATTTGTGGCTTCGATGTAATCTTTCGCCATTTTCAACTTTGTGTTCCAACTAGTGATGATCAAATCGACATTCCACTAACCATTTTCGTGGGGGTGTAAAATATATCAATAATATGTATAAAAATTAATATTATAAATAAGCAATAATTAAAGTCAAACATCGTTACTGAGTATCTTATCACTTATGACGTTTAGGGGTCAAGTCATACCACCCCTGCGGCTTAACGCTCAACATATGGTGTAATTGTATCACAAACCTGTGATCAGTGAAGGGGTGCCACCGGTCACGTCACTAATGTGTCAGAGTTAACAATTCAATTAGTCGACTATCGATAATTCTGAAGCACATCATTATTTCTGAAATTTGAAAATAGAATCGTAATTTTACAGTTCCACTCAATCGTACTCGTTGAACCCTTACCTTATCAAAATAATCTAAATTTATTAAATCTTAAATTTTTATAATTACAGTATAGGTATGTAATTTTATAGATTTTTTTATAACTTACTGAGGCAATAAACTGTATAGTAAAAATAGTAATATTCGGACTTGAATGAAATTTATGCTTTCATAAAATTTTATTTATATTTACATAAGTTAATAAGATTTGATGATTTAATGTGCGTCAATTTAAATAATTTTTATAGCATACTTGAAGCAACATTGCCTAATTAATTTTCATTGAATTTAGGCAGTTGCGACTACCAATACCTACTCCGGCTACAAAACAAAAATAGTATCGAAAGTCTATGCGTCGAATAATTATACCACTTTCACGATCAAAATTAGCTCCTACCAACGTTTCATGACGTTTCCTTACGAGAAAAGGAGATATGGAAAGAAAGAGAGGGAATATCAATTAGTAGGCAATTCATTAGCGTGTTTACCTTAATTGATCCTCCTATTACTAAGAGATGCTTTACCAAACACCACAGCATTAGATTAATATTGTTAATTCAAACTCGTCTTACTCCCTGGATGCAATTTACTCACGTGATTTTATTAAGCAATGATTTGCTGTTTCAAAGTATTATGGACGGATGAACGTATATTGAGGTACGATTATGCTTAATTTTTCTGTCTGAAAGCGATAATTTATTTTCAATATGCCAAGCGTTTCTCTCTTTCGAATCAACTGACTAGTGGCATAAGGTTATTTTAACTCCATTTCTATTAGCTTCATCTACTCTTAAAGACCCTGCTTGACATCCCTATGCTCTAGCTAGCTCTGGAATCTTCCATCTGGATCCAATCCCAATCCACATAAAATGAGCTAGGGTATAAAATTTTTGACATCAAAATTCTCCAATGAATCCAATCCTAATCCATTTGCGAACTTTGGCGTTCCCTTTCATATTCCAATTCACATAATATGAGAGGGTATACAATTTTGGTATAAAATTCTCCAATGAATCCAGTCCAAATCAATTTGGCGTCCTTTGTCGTTCCCTTGATGAAGATTGAAGAACCAACGCCACTGGATCCGCCAGCGAGCGCTAATGTGAACCAGTAAGGTTTGTTCCAGATTGTTCTGTGTGAAGCGCTGCGCGAGGTGCGGGAATGGGATCACGGCGAATGAACTAGTGATGCGAGCTAGAGACATGGTGTACCACCTGACCTGCTTCACATGCATAGCCTGTGGCACGTTGCTCTCCAAAGGTGACGTTTTTGGTATGAGAGACGGGATGGTGTACTGCCGGCCGCACTACGACAACGCGTGCCTGGATGAATACTGCGAGGACGACAGTGTTTACAGGTACTCTATGTTTAGTATTTTTATATTTTAATCACGATTTCATGTACACTTCGTTGTCTTTATACCTTGTTTAACAGTCTTTATAAAGTTTCTTATACTTCTTCAGTAGTTTATCCTGTTTTAACACTGGCCGGGCTATTTTGTAATTTTAGCAGATAGTTTGCAGACAGAGATCGGGTGCTAATCGCTAAAAAATTCGTATTATATATAACTGTTGCTCAGTTGTCGTTCGCTAGTTGTCAAATT
>DWAK01000351.1:0-11391 GCA_018230145.1 Lepidochrysops patricia
AAAAGTGTTATAAATGTATAAATTATACTTATTAAATTAATAATTGTGAAAAATTTATTTTTCTTAAATATGAACCCTTTATTACCTCGATCCTTGGAATCCCAGACACAATGGATATTTATTGCCGCTTGGGGGCTGAAGGGTTACCTATACCGAAATTTAAAGCTCATTTCAGTGAAAATTTTCTATGGATCATCATAGATATGGAAATTGGCTTTTTAGACAGTTTTAAATTTTATTCACATCCCCTCGTCGCACTAAAACAGACCTTTATCTTCTTCAACATAAAAGAGAGAAAAAAAAATCCCTTAAAATGGAGATACTTTAAATCGCCATCATAACAATTAACTCTACATAGAGTAGCATTGAAATAGAGAAAACAATCAAGTTATTATTTAAAGAAACTAAAAAGTAAGTAACATTTGTTGAAGGACTAACATTAGAAATAAAACCTTAATATGTATAGCTTTTCCTACTCTGTCACTAAACTGAAGGAATCTATCATTAGAGAAGACTAAGAAAAAATCTTTTAGTTAAGTTAGAGATGAAATAAGCTTTTGAATCTATTTATACGTATTAAGTGACATATTAAAAGTGAATAGGTACCTACATCGAACTCTGAGGTCTAAGTATAAAATTGATCGGAAATCAAATTTTAAGTATGTGTCTAATGTTCATGCCATAGGTTCATACATTTAAGGATTTTTCTTTCGGTATACTTATGAAAATAATTTGATTAATCGTGACAAAAATACCTACTTATTCAGCTTAAAACGCAACGCGACGATGCACAAAAAAATTTAAATGTCAAATTCCGTGACGACGCTTGACCCTTCAAATTACTATTGCGTTATTGCATCGCCGTTTGGTTTTAAAATTTTTTAAATTTGTAGGTAGTTTAATTCTTATTAAATATTTCTATGATATTTCGTCTCATGTCCAAGCTAGTACAGTGAGATGTATTATTTGCAGTTAACAGCGTTATCTAATCAGTCGATACCGCGACCCGATTACTGAAATACCCGGCGTAATGTTGTCTTACACCTGCAATGTGTTTATGGCCATTATAAACATGACAGATATGGGCCTAGGGGACCTTGGTTATTGGTACTAAAATAAGGCACAGACTTTAAAAAATCTTTTTCAACCCCCCCAAAATATAAGACTTACTTAAAAAAAGATGATATGGCACTAATTGGCATGTTATGGGGGCTTTAATGCAAGTATGACCTGTTGGTATTTTTGAGTGTCGCAGCTTTGGTCGCAACAGCCAATTACCGACGGCATTTGTTTCGAGTATCCTATCACTTGATATTTGTAGATTTGTAAACCTTTGACACTTAACCTAATATATTTTGTAACTCCATTAGCAGTAGCGATGTCCGGTCGGCATCGAATCTATGAGAATCCACGACACAAATTTTACCGAATGTTTATTTTTCCTACTTCTTAACATTCTTGTTATTTCGCGCGCACCGAAGTAGACAAATTGAGCGAGAACTTCTGTTAAGCCGGACTCATTCCCAATAATCTCTATCAATATTGGAAAACTGAATAAAGGCGTGTACATTTTCGATAAATACCTTGTATCACAAAGACGAAACGCCTTCTATGACGCTGACAAAGAATCGATTAAATAAATATACAAAGAAATCGCCGTCGGTAGCGCACAATGGGCAAACAAACTGAGAATTAATTTTTCTCAAAACGCCTCGATTCTGCACAAGAATGAGAATAAAGCGAGTGTCGGAGCGCGATTTAAGCCGATTACGCCAACAAATACAACCATTTCGATTTTGACACATGTGTGATCTAAACATTCTAGCTACTTTATTTGTATGGCCAATAGCGCAGGATATAGAGCAATTACATTTGATATGAAAGAAGCTGTGTGAATTTGGAAGAGCAGTGAAGCAAAAACAAAGAGAGTACGTCTGCTGAGTTCTGCATTCAGTGTGTTCTAGAACAATTACAAATGACAACTGTGTTTTACATATTGTACCGAATTTGTAAAGAACTTATTCATATTATAACATCCGGTATATCTATGGCATAGGATTATTAAACACTTATTAGATGTAAGAACTATTTCAACTATTAAAGGATCAGTTTTTATTAATCTGTCCTATTTGTATATACTACATACCTACCTTGGAAAACTACATTATTGTCTTTCCACGTGCCATTCATTTAACTGTTGGTCCATTAGTGAATCGGTTTTCGTGGCTCAGTTAAATTTCATCGATTTTAGTAAGTCGGAAGTATTATTAAGGGAGGGTTACGCCGAGGCTTTTCCAATTTGCACCCTACGTTTTGTGGTGTAGGGTCGAAAATCGGGCGAGGCTGTGAAAATATGAGACAATATTGTTGATGTAAGCAATAACGTTATGATGGACGACCGCTGGTATCTGGTCAGTGCGCAGTGGACTCGAAACGAGATAAGGGCACTATACTGACTGCACGTACTCTACAAAAAATAATAGGTTTTTCTATAAATATAAATATTGAAGATCATCCAGATTATAACTTTTTTCAAATATTATCTTTGTGAAATTTAATCTTTCAAAGCTTTCAGATATCAAATTCACCAAAGATTTTTAAAAACTACTAGCTGACCCGGCGAACCATGTTCCGCCTTAGAAGCAACAAACCACGTCCCACGGTAACGACGGGACCGGGATAAAAAATATCATATTATTCGCCTGGTTCTTAGCTACCTCCCTACCAATTTTCAGCCAAATCGGTCCAGCTGTTCTTGAGTTATGCGCTTACCAACACATTTTACGATTCATTTTTATATTGTACAATAAATAAATCATCGACTGAAAATGGTGAGGCGTATTTGACCAGGATAGCCAATGGGAGTACAAAGTAGTATAAAGCAAAAAACACATCATCATCATTCAGTTAGAAATCCAGCTGCTAGATCATAATGAAAAAGAAAGGGTTTACTTTAACACAATAACTGAACTCCACGAAAAATCATGGAACTTAAGAAAAATGCAACTAAAACTCATAGTGACGCAAGTAAACATTGTTTTTTCTTTCCTTAAAACGAAATAAAATAATATGCTTAACAAGGACCTTTAGGCTCCTAATTTACTTTTTTAAATTAACTAGTGTTCAGAGCGTGTATCTAAGTGTATGAGTGTGTGTGTGTGTATATGTGTGTGTGTGTCTATAGAACCCTCGACCTTACCCGTTACTACACATACAAACTACAAATTCATAACAGAATTCACCATAGATCCCAGCTAATGCTCAACACGGTTCTTTCCATGCTAATCCAGTAAGTAAATCAAAGTCCACATTGAGAGCTTAGACACGCGCCGTCTGTGGCCACCCGCCCTCGTGGTAATAAACACGTTAGCACTAACGAATATTAATATCTCGCTTCCTTCAGCTATGAATCGCAGAATATGTTTCATATTGTAATATTCAAATGGGGAGTATTATGGAGGGATACGCAAAGTGAATGAAAATTTTCACATGTTAGGTACGTAGGTTATACCTACATATATGTTGTCGTTGTTAATTGTTATTCAGAAGTTGCGACTAGTCTGTTTTATCTTATTGTTTCGTAGCTTTTGTAGTGTTTTAATATTATGAATGGTAGTTAAGTGTTAATTTTACTTAGCATTTAGTTTTCTATAAATTGTATTGTGTAAGCTATGTATGTATTATTTTTATTAGTCTTCCAGCGTGACAAATTAAAAAACACTTTATTACCAGCGCGGTGGACTCGCCATTCTCATTGGTCAATATGATTTTTTATTTTTAAAGAGATTTCATTGAGGAAGCACAGGACAAGATGTGCCGTAACGGACTGTTATGATGATGAAGTAAGATACAGCTTTGGCTACCAGCCATTTCATAAAAAAACACATTAACTAGATAATATGTTACATATATTATGTGCCGATGGTTGTATACAATGAAAGTACTTAATAATGTGCGCATTATAATTATTTTGAGACTTTGCAAGGATAGATCATAGATCTCCAATACGACCGACCGTTACTTTGTTACGTAGGTCATTTTATTGTACATATTATAAAAGGTAGCTGTGGTATTTTAGTTTTGGGCTTAAATTCTAGGCTCCATTTTATCCAAAAACTTACATCTTCTCAACTCTCAAAAATCATCTACTCAACTACTCTTTTGTATCAAACAAAGTGATACCATACTTATTGTTGTTGTTTGGTTTTCTTTTAGATAATATTTTTATAGCCACGTGTTTAATAATAATAATTTGGAAGACGATTTGAAAACGTGATTAACAAACCTTGATATTTTTTAGCGTTTGACAGTGTCAAGGTTTATCAAGACCGTTTCTTTTACGTTAAAAGAGTAAGCGTTGGCAATTCAAGGATATTTCCTCCATAAATTCCTCTCCATCAATCAGCTATGTATCGGGTTTCCGTTACACCGCGTATTCGCCGGGAAAATAGTTTGTCTATTTGTATCGCGTCGCCCATTTCTCTCGTGCCAACTAGCATAAAGGTTTACGTCATATTTATGGGCCATTGTGATGTTTTTTTGTGTTTCGCATTAGCCTTTATCTGGGTTTCCGCTAAATCAAGTAGCAACTGGCCGGCGGGAGGAGCGGGGAGCCACTATATCACCGCGCTTGGGGTTAGGGGCCATCATTTGTCTTTACCCGAATATTACTTTTGCTTCCTAGTTTTTATAATGGAAATGTCATCGGATTATTTATTTGTGTCATCAATTAAGTTCTTTTTGAGTCGACTGTTTTGTTTTTAGTTTGATAAGTTTGTTATTACCCACTAAAGCTTATTTCAATTTCTAATTTTAAAGTACATGTTATTTTATATTGTGGTGTCTGTATACTTATTGCATTTACCATTTCATTTGTTTATTTTTTCAAAGTTGATTAACACTTCATTATTAAGTCACACGACTATTAAACAAAAAGTAAGATTAGTTTAATATGTTTGAGAAGATAAGCGCGTTATAGGTAGCTATAATACATTAATATTGTCATTGCATAAGCAAAATATGCTGAAAATTATAATACTTAATTTATATTTTTCTGTTTAAGCAAACTATAAGCAACTTCAAGCACTTAAGTAGACACTTTACGGAAACTAAAAAATATCAACAAAGGCATCAAATTCTGAAGCATATTCGTACTGTCCACCCCCCGTGGCGATCTAATGTATTTGCTTCTAAACTGGACGATTAAGTAAAAAACTAAATCCCCTCCGAGGGGCCACGATTAAGATGTCTCGCGCCCCTTTTTAGTAAAAAAAGGGAAAACGAACAGTTCGGCGGAAATATTACTGAGTAACGGCATTTCCGCACAATAAATTGTGTTCCAATCAAAGGAAAACGTCCGCTGTCGCTTTATTGGCGTTTTTTACTGTCGCATTGTCTAATTGTCTGATTTATTTATTAGTGTATTTTATCAACCTTTATGCTTCTAGACTGTTGTGTCTATGTTTTTATGAGCAAGGTTATATTTTATAGCTACACAATTCACACCTGTTTGCACGCTATTTTTTTTCTTAACGGGTATGATGGTCTAGGGGGGTGATGCTCCTTTTTTATTTATTAAAATGTAGGCAAAAAACACGTTATGACATCACATGTACACAAAACTTCTTAAACTATAATTCTATCGTTCAGTTGAAATTGTTTAACAGTCATCACTCATCACACATCATATTATTGTGATAAAGCTATATTTACAACTTTATAGCAGATATTTTTTTAATAAAGCAGACGAGTCCGAAGACAAAAGCTAGTAAATCATATGCAATATGAACAGTGTTACCTGTACGTTATCAGAGGGGAGGTAAATCAGAAAATCGATAGCGGGCTCACCTACAGTCAGTCTTCATTATAGTCCACGGGTAAAAGGCAAAACGATATTGCCCTTTTGACTGGTGAAAAATGGTATTTGGTTTGGCCAATTCCTGTTTGTAAATATTAAAGTTTAAACAAGTAGGTAAGTACTAAAAGTAATACAAAATTATAATGATAGAATTTTGGAAAGGATTTTGTATTCATGTATCATAAAGTAACACAAATTAAAAAGGTACACATAATACAAAGGTAAGTATAGAGTTATAAGAACATCACAATATGATGTGTAATTTAGTAACAAAGTTTCGTGAGAATTATAATTTAATGTATTTATACCACTATATGACGCAAATGAAGAGCATTAATTCTTATAAAGAGCTGCTACATGTTGTTGAAGAAAAGTTGCATTCCTTAATGCATCGCATTAAATATATCAAAATGATTGTCGAAAACAGGTGGAATGCTTTGCAACATCCGAAAGACAAATACAATTTGTAAGATTTTATTTTATAACTGAGAACAATTTATACATCTTTGCACTTCAATGTTAGTAAAAGTCACAATAAATTTCGCTAAACATCTGCTTAAAGCCACATGGCTCTTTTAATCCGGTAATTGGAACGCGAGCCAAACTGGGAATATATTGATTTATGAGTATATCTTCATCGCAATTTCCTCGCGGGAAGCCACAGGAAGAAGGAATAGAGTCGTCAATATTGACAGCTTCCGGAGCCAATGGCTGCGCCCCGCTGGTTGTTGTGGACAGGGCTGTCAGCCGTCAATTAATGAGCCATAGAGTAGACCACCTACGCGCCGCGAGTCTGACCACGCGCGCAGCAGCTGGACTGACCATGAGGTAAGATGGTCTCTGCTGCAAGAAAGTAAACTCGGGTTGAGGTCAATCTCACAATATTAAACAAAATCGAATAATTTCTAAATTTTTTTTTTGCAATTGCAAGGCATACCCCAAAATATTCAAAAACTTCCACCAAATTGTCATAGCCATATAGCAAGTTCCATTGTAGAACTACGAGCCCATTGCAATTATATCGGATCCTCAGTAGATAGCCGCAGCTACAAAAATTCTCTGCTTCCAAGCAAGCCAACAGTAATTTTTGTAGCTCCGTTTGCCCGAATAACGTGCATTTTCCTATTTCCCAGGAAACAAAACAATTGATTCCTTTTACCTCGCACTTACGTACACTTAATACAAATCTTTAACATATTAAGCATTATAAAGGATGAAATTAGTGGATTATCGAACGAGGATTTCGACCACCACGGAGCATGAGTCAGCAGAGACTAATGGTCATTTAGTAGGGACATGATTAATAATCTTTATCAGAACTCGCCCATAGCGCCCTGATAGCTCTATGATGAGCGGTGATTTCATAGCAGGTTTGGGGCGCTTTACAATTTGTACTTCGTAGCATCAATCAGTGTAAGAAGACAATTACTTTTTCGGTTAGTTTGTTCGTTTAGTCTGTAGTTTTATTCTGAAACGTTCTTAATAGTAAACTCTACGAGTACACATCTAAAGTGCAGGGAATTATAAAGTCTATAAGCTTGTGCTAGGGTTATAATATGATTTAAATTTGACATTGGCTGAATGTTTCACCAAAGTTAAATGTATTACCTACCTAATTATTTTAAATCGTACAACCTCCTTCCGATTTGAATTCAACGTTTGATCAGAATTATTAAAGGAGAAGGTATCAAATCGTCATTTGAAAAACAAATCAATACTTTACTGAATCAAACTATATCCTGTTTGTCCAGTGTAATTATCCAGTCGCAAACTTCATTGAAAGGAGATGGGATTGCAGCGGGGGTCCGCTGGCCATGACACAGCCAAACTATTAACAAACTTACAAACTTTTGTTACGATAAAAATGTGTTTTGTTTTATATTGAAGTTATATTGAAAAAATCTGGACATCGCACATTGAATTGAATGTATTTAGACGACCTTTTGTTTTAAAATAATTTAATTAGATATTATGAAAAAGGCATTATTGCAAGAGTTCAGGTGTACCATAATTAGTAGTTCTCTTATTTGAACATTTCTAGCAAAGACAATTTTCTAAAATTGATATCGCTTGCTTTATTCGCTTTTTGTATTGACCGAATTTTCTTGTACTATTCAACATTTAAAATATAACACCTCTTTACAATAACAAACATGTGAATGGTCAACAAAGTAATCCTTATCCGCATTTCTTTGAAATTCGGAAGCGATTCGCGTGGAAGTGCGGCCATGTTTTAATTGGTGCTTTTATATTGCCACCGGAAAGGTAACCGCTAAATGGATTAGTTGAGTGTAAGAAGGCAGCCATTGTCGTCGTGTCTGCCCACTGTCCGCTAGACAGTGCGACGCTGCGGTCACTGCAAAAATTCGTTGGTGGCATTTTGTATGAATGCAATGAATCGGCCCCAACAATCGACAGGCGAAAATATCGACAAGCGACGGGGTCGCGCTCTAGCGAACAATTGAGGAACTAAAAAATGTATTGAACGTCAACGTCAACCCAATATATTTTTTAGTTCCTCGATTGTTCGCTAGAGCGCGATCCCGTTGCTTGTCGCTATTTTCGCCTGTCGCATGGCTGTCGCAAATTACATGATAAGAGGGTTGGATTCATTGCATTGAGCATAAAATATTATGTTATGAATTAAAATAGTTATGCTCAACGTTTTCTGGAAATTATGGTAGCATTCAAAGATTAGCAATTATATTTAAAAGCAAACATGCGTCATGTATTTTAACTTTATTGTGTTAAAAATATGATGGGAATATTCAAAGCAATACATACTTACTTATTTTGTTTGCACTGCATTTTTGCCGTATTACTTAAATTGTCTGTAGGTATAATTGGCTCGTGTTTTGCTATAATGATGTTATTTTAAATTGTAATATAGATTATATTTAGATAAGAAATACTGATTTTATCTATTGTCAAGTACTTGTACAATATTTAAACATAATAAATGATATTGATAAGGACGATTTAATGTCTATCTGTTGGTATTGTTCGATAACAATAAATTATCGTCGTGATTAATATCTTATAATTATTATTATTGGCCCTATCAGTGCTACTATAATATCACGTCTTACTTCTAGGATTACAAGGTATGGACAGTCCTCGTAGGTATTATATTATACCGGTGGCAATGCATATTTCATGTAACTTTCCACTACTAAAAACAATCTATGCAGCTCAATTCAAATTTCGAACACAAGCAATACATCTAATTTTGTAGGGTAAACCAACACCTTATGGTCAATCAAAACATATTCTCCAGAGGCGTTCATTCATAACCCTATTTCATAATTTCATTCATAACTCCACAATGGTTATTTTGCTTCACGCCGTAGTAGATCATAACGCAACTACTATCCGTGAAATTGGCAGACGGAAGTTTGTGCGCAGTCATTCAAGGATTTCATTCATAAATCCAACATTCGCAGGTAGTTTTTGTGTATAATCGTGAAATTGTATAATTTCGATTTCCTCATTATTATATTTTTTCACTAGGTAGATTGAAAAAAAAGATATACAGCCGAACAAAGAACCTCATCCTTTTTTACATTTTTCAAGTTGGTTAAAACCTAGAGTACCTGTCTACTGTCTAGTATATCTACCATATAATATATTTGGGATTTAAAAGTTTTTTTTCTCTCTCTTAATCTCTCAAAAATCTCAATTATTAATACATCAAAATACAATATTTATAGTTCTCAATACAATACAATGGTAAATACTTAAACTGTTTAGTAGATACTACATCTATACAAAACCTACTTACATTTTTATTGCAGTAGATTCATGTTCATTTCATATCAATCATATTGTGTCAAGTTAAATAGCCTACCGTTGATTTTTAATTCGTATAGACTCTAGTCGTGCTGTGACTAGTATTAAATTCACTTAGTGACGCTTTGAACATCATCTAATATATAAAATTCACAGTGTTTGTTACCATACTCCTCCGAAACGGCCTGAGCGATTCTTATGATAATTTTTGTGCATATTCACTTAAGTCTGAGAATCGGCCATTATCCATTTAGTGTTCTATTTTAGACAGAACATCGTCTGCCGGGATCAGCTAGTTACTTGTAATTTTATGAGTACATAGTAACAGTAGCGAAGGGTGCGTTTTCTTCAAAGGGATGCCGTAGTCGCTAGATAAGGGATGTCTACAACTGCATACAATCAAAGGGAAAGCCGATAGTAATGGAGTTGTTTATAATCATGCGCTGCATAGTAAATGTCTTTGCTCCATAAGATTTGCTGAAAATAACTTTTATTGTTTGAGCTATAGAGTAAATAACGGAGCCTAAGCCAATCCAGATGTGAAAGAAACCAAAGAATGCCTCATTCATACTCACTTGTCTGTTCTTGTGTCGGCAATTGTCTATACTTGTAACAATTCGTCGTACTTAATTGAAAAAACTCAGAAAAAACCCTTAAGTCAGGTAGTCCGGATGCGAATCCGAGTCCAGACGAGTTCCCACGGTGGACACTCATTAGGTTTATGAAGTGACGAGTCCAACACTTGTGAACTATTGTTCTGTAAGATGGACCTATTGTTGACAGAAGAGCACATGTTCAAATAGATTAGAATGGATACTTTTAGCAAGTTTGTGACACTCGACATTTAACACGGAAAAAAAGAAAAGAAGTTGAAATAAAGAAGATTTTTTAGACCTACTATATGCCTATTTTTAGTCTGTAGTACAATTTACAAACAAACAAATATGTGCCTAGCAGTAGCGAAGGGTGCGATTGCTTTAGAGGGAAGCTGAAGTCTCTAGATAAGAGATGTGCACAACTGTATACAGCACAGTGCAATTAGGAAATTTTATGACACTGATACAAAAGGGAAGCCGATAGTAATGGAGTTGTTTAGACGCCTCGCCACAGGTACCTAGTCGAAATGTGTTTCGTTAATTACTATGACGAAATTTCATCATTATAAATATAGAAAGGGATATTGGCTTAGTTTGTATGTATATTATATACCTATGAAGTAATATTATATTTATTACATATTGGTTTTTTTTCTATTTTAGGCAGAACAACATTTGTCGGGATCAGCTAGTAATATTATAATATGACAAGCAGGTAATAGGAAAAGGTATCTACAATAATTGTTACACGTCGCTCATACATTGCATATTGCATGTAGGTATTATATTATTATGTCAACGAATTCCTATATAATAGATCTCAAACAGCAAGATCCAAATATTATATTTAGGTATACTTTAAAGTTTTCAATGAGAACCTAAATTAATGATACTATACTTACTACAAATTACAATTCATAAGTATCTATACTAATATTATAAAGCGGAAGAGTTTGTTTATTTGTTAAAACGCGCTAATCTCAGGAACTACTGGTCCGATTTGAAACATTATATTTTTGATGGATAGTCAATTTAGAGAGGAAGGCTTAAGGCGATATAACATTACGCTGCGAGCAATATAAAGAGCGGAGCAATCATAAAAAATGTGTGCGCGGAATGCACGGCAACGGGTAACATTTTACGTGTCTC
>DWAK01000352.1:0-11352 GCA_018230145.1 Lepidochrysops patricia
CGTTTAAACAAACAAACAAACAAACTCTTCCACTTTATAATATTAGTATAGATTATGCATATGTAAATACTAAATAAAAATTATGGAAGTTACTATTTTTACCTAATGAAAAAAAATTTTTTTTGTTAATTTGTTACTTTTAGGGCTCTAGAAGCATTGAGGTAGAAAATTAAAAAATCAAAGCCTTTTTAAATTAATATTTGTGTATTCACAGTATTATTGGTCATGTGTCACGAGGTACCAGTAGGCAGGTATTTATTTACTATTTCTATGATCTTAGCCACATCCTCTTCCGACAATCTCTCTTCACTTTCCTGGACTATCTGAAAAAACAGTACAAATTATATGTACACAATGCTTGCTATAATTTTAGCTTTAAAAACTAGCCCCACATATGACAGACTAGCCCCACATGACAGAGACTAACCTGAAAGTGTAGAGGTACTCAGAAAATTGTTTGCATGTTGACTATTAAATTAATTATATTATGTTATTAGTTATGTTTACTCTTTTATTCTAAATATATAGTTAACTAACTGTGCTCCACAGTGTTATCTGCAGTTAATACTTTATATATAGTGTGTTAATCCAAGTTGCCAGCTAACTCTATTGATATAGAATTACATTAAAATCCTTCCAGCCATTTAGACATGAAGAATTAACAAACACTCTTACAAACATTTGCCTATATAATATTAGTGTGATTAAATAAGCTTACATCAATAGTCTTACCAGCTGTATCTCTAATTCTGTCCGTGGTGGTGTATTGACCATCATTAGTTTCTCCGATTTAGTCAATTTGAAGCTCTTCATGGCTTCGAGAAAACCTTCAATTTTCTCTGCGCTCTGATTTTTACAATCTGTATCTTGAAGATAGTGTACAGTCTGCAAAGAAAAAATTTATTGAATGTACTATAACTTGTAATGATTTTTATTAATTGTGTGTAAATGTTACTTAAGTAATAACCAATATAATGCGATGTGTGAAGTACAATATTATACTTCTTGAAATCTGAAATGCACAGTCTGGTCTAATTATTTATATTTTTTGATCATGCTTGACCGGTCACTGGACAGGTTAGCCACCCATTTATATAGATATTTTAGAATTATAGTAACGGACAGAAAAAGTTTCATAATTATTTTAAACCTTACTTTAACAGTACCTCATAAGTAACAGTGGCTAAGGATCCCTCCCGTTTGTGTTTCTTCTGTGTGTTGTCTTTCAATTGCTGCAATATCTGCATCACTTCATAGTTGCACAAGAAAGCCGAGTTCGCCTTTATACTAAAACAAATATACATCAATTGTTTGTAACAGTGTGATCAGTGTGTGTTGAACAAGTTTATAACAGTGTGCTGTGTGCCACAAAATTGGCATTTACATCGTAAATGAAATATATATCTTAGTATTTTTAAATCACAGTAAGTAAATTTGTAACCTAATTAATAATAGTTATAATTATTTATTGCAGCATTATCAAGAGTCATAATTTCACGATTTAAAATTGAATGAAGGTTATTTTTAAAGTAGAACAATCTTAATAGATTTTTGATCTGAGTAATAGATATCAGGGATGTATGTATGTTCTAATTTCTAAAGTAATAATATTATTGACAAGCTATGTTGACTTACGTTTCCATGCTTTGTTATTTGTAATTTAATAGGTAAGTAGGTACATAAGTTTTGCTAAAATCATCACAAAAACTTAAAAAGTATCATAAAATTATAGTTCGTCGTTATTTTTCCATTTTCCACTGTTTTCATAGATTAAAACTTCATAATATTATATGATTTAGTACCATTTTCCAACTGTATGTGTTTATGTGGTACATAAGTACTTAAATAATTTATATTTTATTTTTATTATGTACACAAAAGAATAAAGATTTTTAGTAGGTACATAATTGATAAAAGTGCTAAACTTGGTGACAAGTGACAACGGACAAGTGACAACCTATTGGCAACCAAAGATATATTTTTTTTGGTTACTTCGTCCCAATCAGGACAGGCAAAGGGAACAAAGCCCATACAGCCATGCAACCAAAGATAATATTTTTTTAGGTAATTCGTCCCGATCAGGACAAAGGGGACGAAGCCCATAAGCTATATCTATTGTCGCAACCAAAGATATTTGTGTGACAACTGACATTGACATATATTTTTTAATAATCTGTAAAGGTATTGCCAATGTATAATGTATAATTATAGCAATCCATTAGCTCTAACGGTCAAACTTTATTATTGTACCTATAAAAATATGCCCAATAGAACTCTATAAACCATGCAGAATATTTTAGTTGTAAAGTAATTCACTATACTCGGACTCCAGAGTCTTACTCCTCATCCCACACCTGAGACAGGGAGCACTCCACTTTTAAAAACTTTTTTCAATGCAGGTGGTCATGATAAAACTCGAAATTAGGCATCAATCTTTTGTTTTTTTGACATACCTGTTTATTATTATTATTCAAAAATATTTAGCTCGAAATTGTGAAAAAATATATAATATTTTTATTTGGTATGTACATTTTCGAATCAAATTTATTATGAAAACGATACAAAAATAAGCCAATATTAAATAAGCCAATATATAAATTTCGTACATCATATATTATTAAAAGTATTGAAATAGATAAAATTATTTCAAAACATCATGTCAATCCTGAGACATATTTTGAAAAATAATAATATTTTGTTAAATCGTATGAATAAAATATTACGCACTGCACCATACGTCCGATCGATGAGCTCTATTCAGGATCAGTTTATTTCAGGCCGGTCAAAGGTAAAAACTCCTATTGATACACACTACGAGCATTACATAAAATTACCTATCCCTGAGAATAAAATACTTGCCACGTACATTTGGATAGACGGAAGCGGTATAAATATGCGATCTAAAGATAGGGTATTAGATAAAGTTCCGACAGACTTATCTATGGTGCCAAAATGGGCATTCGATGGGAGTTCAACAGGCCAAGCGACAACAAACGATTCGGACACACAGCTCATACCAGCCGCTATTTATTGGGATCCTTTTCGTAAGTGCCCTCATGTGCTAGTACTGTGTGAGACTTATCACGGTAATGGAGAACCAACAAAGACCAACCATAGACATAAATGCGCCAAAGTATTATGTGAAATAGCAGAATCGGATCCATGGTTTGGTATAGAACAGGAGTACACAATGTTCGATAGTCTGGACCTGTGGCCGTTTGGTTGGCCGAAAGGTCTAGGATTTCCAGTAACAAAGTCTAGATACTCTTACTGTGGCAATGGAGAACATGTTGCCGGGAGAGAGATTGTCGAGTGTCACGCAAGAGCCTGTCTGTACTCTGGATTAGATTACGGCGGTTCGAATGCTGAAGTGATGAAAGGATCTTGGGAGTATCAAATTGGGATTTCAAAAGGCATCAAAGGCGCAGACGACCTTTGGATGGGTCGGTACTTACTTAATCGAATTTCGGAACATTTCGGCGCACTCATAAGTTATCACCCAAAGCCAATGGGATCGGAACAACCAGGAATCGGATGTCACACTAATTTCAGTACAAACAAAATGAGATCTGACGGTGGTATCAAAGAGCTCGAGAGGGTGTGTAAGATTCTCTGTGACAAACACAAAGAATATATGAAAATTTATGGTCTGGGCGATGGTGAAGAGAACCGAAAGAGATTAACAGGAAAATTTGAAACTGCATCATTTGACGTATGTAAATGGGGAATCGCAGATCGTTCGGCATCTATAAGACTACAAAGAAGTGTGGCAACAAAAAAGAAAGGGTTTTTAGAAGATAGGAGACCAGCAGGCGACTGTGATCCGTATAGAGTTTGTGCTGCATTAGCTGAAACCGTAGTCAGCTGCAAATAGCACAATATTTTGCTTCTAGTTTATTTATTGGGTTTAAATTTATTTACTTATTAAAAGTATTCTATTTATCTACAATATCGTGTTCGATTTCGAAAAATAAAAAAAAAAAACATTAAAATGCAATATACATTAAAAATTGTATAATTTACATGAACTTTGATATTTTTTATTTTCATATTTTTGTATGTACACTCTGTCAAGAAATTCAAGAAATAAATAGGGGCGTGACGGTCGTCTAGGTGGCTACTCAATTCCCGAGGACCATAAAAGATCTTGATACTTTGAATAAAAATTTACAGTTTTTTTAAAAACCTTTTCCAACCATTAATAGTAATGAATTTCAATCAATATTTTTTATTAAGTTCCTTGTTGGATATTTCACCTTGGTTAAAAAATACTACTAGGTACGTGGGTTTGGATTACAGAAAAAGAACCTGCGCGACCATATTATATCTATAATTTATAGTTGCTACACTATTTTTATTATAATATATAGATATTTATTACATTCATGACTCAGGAACAATAAATCCTTTTTGTTCCATCGGCGGGATTCGACCCCGCCGGCTAATACTAAGCCACAGAGGTCGTAAGTAAAAATATTTTTTGTCTAAAACGTAGTTTGACTAGGTACGTTTTAGACAAAAAAATATTTTATTATATTAATAGAAAAGCAATGAGCAGCTCTACCATAGAGGAGATCATCAAAGTTTATCACAGATGATTGGCAGGTGCTGAAGCTGGCATAATTCTATCAGATCTTACAAGTTTATTAAAGAATTGCAGAAATAACAGATATGCATGTATGTATTTGTGTATACATTATGGTTTTACTATTATATAGGATAGCAGTAGTTTCAGTACCTCATATTCTAGCAACCACGTTGTTCAGCAAGACGAGGCAAGCCATGCAGGCAAGCTTACAATGGAGTTTTCAGACTAAACTAAACTTTATTTAAAAATATTTAAATAAAAGATTGAAATCAATATGAAAATATTTTTTATTTTTCCAAAATATAATTATTACTGTTTATTTGTTTAGTAGTTTTTATGTGAAGGGGTTACAAAATCCATGGTTGTAGACCTGAAATAGAAAAATGACAAGTGATAATATAAATACCAGCAGAGCTACGTTTAATAATAATTTTATATGCTTATATATAAGTAATACAATATATTTTTTTTTGTAAACTTTTCATATAAGTTAACATTTTATTTTACCGCATAAAATTGGTCAAAATTGTCTAACACTTGCCTAGTACAGCGGCTTCACACCGGAAGTGTCGTAAAGTATCAATATGTCATAGACGCTGTATAATAAAATGTAGTGACATTTTAAAAACAAACATCGTTTGACATTTTTACATAAACAATCACGTTTTTATTATGGCTTATGGTGCTTTTTAGTACGTAAATACTAAATACACAAAATCAAATCAGGTTATTTCGATATAATCACAATAAAGATACGACAAACCAGAATTTCCTAGAGTTTTTTCATAAACTTTTATGTAATCACTTGAAAATGTGCCGGCCTCCAATTAAAATAGAGGAGAGAAGCAAAATATTACACTCGTAGATCGGCACATACTAGTATAGTATATTAAAAAATAAAAATTCAATTCACGTCGTTTGTGGCAGACTGTAATTTTCTTGTAATTTTATAGCAGTTACGTTAGGTTTATATTAAAATATATATACTATTGAATTATACTTCAGAATCAATAAGAAAATATTGTATTTTGCACAATAGTCATATTATGAAAAAAAATATTGTCAATGGATATTCATTTTTTGTCTCTGCCACACTGAACCGCCATATTCCTTCTTTTCTCTATTCCTGCCGTCATATGGCGTAGTGGTGCGTTCGTTTGTCCGCCATATTAAATTAAATCAATAAAATAAGACAAAATGTCGCCTTACTAAGTGATTGGATTTAATCCATTAACATCGAGTTTTTCTGTGTATAAAACATCAAGAGGATCACGATGGAGAATTCCTACGGTGTCGGGGTGGTCAACAGATACGCTCTTTTTTTGGACGATGAGTCCGATCCCCTGGATGCGATAAAAGCTCGGCAGGAAGCTAAAGAGCTCAAGAAAAAGACCAAAGAGGCCGAAAAGGAGAACAAAGGTAAACCCGAGTCTAAACCTAAAACTGGCAGTGCCGTCCCCAGGAAGGGTATAAAGGAAACACAGAACGTTAAGTCCCAAGAGATCAAGAACGGCGAACAGCAAAAGAACAAAGGCCCGCCTAGAACGAACGATCGTAACGGCGAGAGGCCGCCTCAGCGACGTCGCGAGGATCGTCCACAGAACGGTGCCGTCGAGGGCAAGGATGGCGCGAGGCCACCTCGTCGCGAGTTCGGCGACCGCAGGCCCAACTACGAGAGGCGTAACTTTAACGACAACCCCGAAGGCGGCGAACGTCGCGGGCCTCGGCCACCGCGCGAGCCACGTGAGGGCCAGCGCGGGCCCAGGCAGAACTACGACGGCCGCGGCAAGCGAGAGTTCGATAGACGATCTGGGTCCGACAAGACCGGCGTGAAACCGGTAGACAAGCGGGAGGGCGCTGGCCCCCACAACTGGGGAACCGTCAAGGACGACCTCGACGAACTGAACAAGACCGGCTCCGAGGGCGAAGTGGCCGAGGAGAAGGTGGCCGACGCCTCAGTTGCGGCCGGCGCCGGTGACGGTCAGCCGGCTGAGGGCGAGCGCGCCGCCCCCACCGAGGAGGAGCCCCGCGAGCTCACTCTGGACGAGTACAAGGCACTGCGCAACGCCCAACGCATGGCGCCGCAGTACAACCTGCGTAAGGCTGGCGAGGGCGAGGATCTAAGTCAGTGGAAGAATCTGGTGAAGCTGGAGAAAAAGAAGGAGGCCGCGGGCGGCGAGGACGACAGCGACGACGAGTATGACATCGCCGACTACCCGCAGCGCGTGGGCCGGCAGAAGCGCGTGCTCGGCATCGAGTTCACGTTCAACGACACTGCCAGGCGCGGAGGCACCGGCGGCCGCGGACGTGGGCGCGGGCGCGGACGGGGTGGGCGCGGGCCGCCGCCCGGCCGCGAGGAGCCGCCGCCGCAGGAGGAGCGCCCAGCGCCCCGCAGCCAGGTAGCGCCTCCCAAAGTGGACGACAGCAAGGATTTCCCCTCTCTCAGCTAGACTCTCGTCGAGTTCGTTTTCTCCCCTTTCAAAGTCGATAGTTACAAATTAAATATTGTATCTACCAATATTTTTGAAGTAAATATACAAAATATTTACACATGTGTGTATTGCATTGTCATTTTTGACATGGACATTCATGAAGCTAGTGGGTGTTTCAAAATATTCAAAGCGGAGCTGTTAAATTAAATTGATCGGTGCACGGTTATGACAGGGGGAGGATACTTAGTTTACTTTTGAGTATGCATAGCTGCAGTAATAACGCATATAAGTCTTTCAATAACAGTAGCTTCTATTGTATTGTAATCACAGCTTATTGTTTAAACTTGAGTTCTTCGGATAAGGTTTTTATCGTACAGACTGTGACATTAATATTGGATTAACTCCGTCACAACTTAGAGCATAGTTGAAACTAAAAAGTAACCATCGTTGCATTTTTAATCATGAGTTTGTGGTGACAAAATGCTAACTTTTAACTGTAAATAGTATAAATGTTTTAAAGATAAGGTCATATTTAGCAAGGTTGATTTTTGTTGTTACACAAACTTATTGAAAATAAACTTTTTGTATGTGTGATATGCTTCCTTATTTTCTTTATTTTGCTTTCTAACATGTGACTATTTTTTGGTCCTCCCCCTTCAATGCCTACTAGTTTTGTCTATCTGTCTTTTAGTTTGAATCTAGTTATCATTTTAAACCAAAGTAATTTTCAAAAAATTTTGATAATTTTTTTGGCTTGACTAAACACCTAAATTGGGGGAGACCTGCATATGAAGTAGGTAGTTGTGTGCACAAGCACAATATATTTTTCTACTTAAGTTCTTAAAAATGATTTAATTTAGTAGTTGTATGTTATGGTAGATTTCTATAATACGGAATCAGAATTAGCATTATAATATACTGAGCTAAATGTGTTGTTGATATTCAAAATTTGATTACTCTTCAGAATATGTACTAACTGTTAAAATTAATTTGAAACCAATATTTTC
The DNA here is from genome assembly GCA_018230145.1 of Lepidochrysops patricia. Taxonomy (NCBI): domain Eukaryota; kingdom Metazoa; phylum Arthropoda; class Insecta; order Lepidoptera; family Lycaenidae; genus Lepidochrysops; species Lepidochrysops patricia. The sequence goes on from DWAK01000352.1 coordinate 8,028, forward strand.
AGAAATATGACTACCATTGAAAGGTTTATACTGCAGGACCATTTGGGTTGAGTTATTTAAATCTGTTTATCTTGTTTAAATTACTTGCGAACTTCAGAACATTAATGAAACCACTGTATTGTAATTAATATTGTATATTGACACTTTATCACTCACACAAAACAAATTATTAAAAATTTACAGAATAAACAATACTCAAATGTAGTTAAATAGCCAACATAATATATTCTATTAATTACAGAAGTAAACATAAACTTACACTAATGTGTAATTTACATAGGATTTAGGAATAATAATAAATAGGGTATTTACAAAATTTGAAGCCAAATTTTTCAGTCTTGCTCACTCACAAGACGAAGTTGAGCCTAGTTGACAATCATAACTTTTAGTAACAGAGCAACTATACAAAAATATTAGGTTTTTATGATTTGTCAATTATTAAATTACTTAAATAGAAGTTGCACTACAGGGAGCATAAGCAATAATAAAATGTTGCTGGTTACGATAATGTTAGCTGACTAGGTAGTTGCTGTTCTAATAGATATAGCTTTTGTTTTAGCTAATAAAAGAATTTATATTTCCATAGTGTTTCAATATAGTTGAAAAAATTCTATGTACAATAATACTAGACATAATAACTGCTGAAGCAATCAGTTACTGTCAGAAGTTTGTGATATAAATTAGTGTCGTAAAGCGTAAAACTAAAACATGGGCCTTGAGTCCCATTTCACAGCCACAATATATATTCCTTACAATAAAAGCGTTAATAAAGTACAAACTCACATTATAGTGGCTAGCTATGATCGAGTTGACTGGCACACCTACACTACAAATAACAGTATACAGGTATAACATTATCTTTGATAATACTTTTACAATTATTTTATTTCTATATTTACAAAAGGATAATAATTGTAGTAATAAATAGCTGCATAACTAAACACAATATTCAACATAGCTTTCCTTCTACGCCTCATTTTTAAAGCTCTATCAAATCTTCTAGTTCACTCTATTCCAAAAGTGTTTGTTTCCTCGACTGCCAGGAGTAGCTTCTCGTACAGAAGCTGCGGTGTGGGGTAGGGAGGTAGATCCAGTCTGTTGAAGCAGGTGTGTGCCCGGGGCAGGGACTCTACTCTGCCCCACCTCTCGATGCAGAACCGTCTGGGCCCGGTGGATCCCCGGAGAGCAGAAAACCCTTCGTAGGGGATGGAGGAGGTTCCCGTCACAAACTGCACTAGCCTAAGGCGCTGCTCGTTCGTAAACCTGTAACATTACATAAGATTAACATAAAAAATTTACGTAGGTAGGTGATATTCGTAAGTATGTGTATCTAAATAAGTCACTGGGTGATTGGCGATTATGTTTACAACTCGTCGGCTCTTTTCAAACTGAATTGTCAATACAAAACACGTGGGGACGTGAGCTTTTTATAGACTCGAGTGGTGGTTATTGAAAATAGTCGAGTTAATTTTGTACACTTGTTTAATTAAAATACTATCTATATTTTACAGTTTACAAGTTAAAACTGATAGTGGTTACCATAAAACCGCAATTACTACAAATTGTGGGAAACATTATAAGTTGCTACAATAGAACATTGATAAAAATTACTGCTGGTCAAGTTTATCAAATCGGGCAGTGTACGTATAATAGACTTGTTTTGATCGACCGCGTGAGTCAATTGGAACATGAATTATTAATTTTTATAAGGCAATTTAGGTGCCAGATCTAGTAACCTAATATTTTTTTTATCGAAATATTGATTGTTACATCATATCTCATACAGTACTGGTATGGTAGTACAATAAAAGTGGTTATCCGATTACCAACATAGTATTGTTTATTTACCTTTTTGTCATAAAGGTTATGTAATCACCACGTGTTTTAGTTACGGTGGAACGACAGGGTTATAACGACACCTAAAAAAACTAGATGGCACCACTTCCGCAATTTTGTGGTTTTCTTCACTTTTTTGGAATTCGCTTAACATATTTTTAACTTGGGATACGATTCCGCTAGCTAATATTATAATAACGAAGCAATATAAAAGTAGATAAATTAATTTATAAAAAAATAATTTGCAAAATTTGTGCATTTACCGTATTCGTGTGAGTTATGAGTCAAAATACGATAAAATTGCGGAAGTGGTGCTATCTTGTTTTTTAGTTCCACCTTAAAACACGACCGTCTTAGGTCAAACTATTTTACAACACACGTCTAGAGTTTTAAAACGGTTGTGTCTCTAGTCACTTTGGTGTATGAAACATTTTATTCCACGTGTAAATCTGAGGCATTATCACTGGTCTAAGTGCGAATATTTGCCACCTGCGTAAACGTCACAAGATTTGTAAACGTATAAAAATTGCGAGACAATCAAACGTGCACGTTTGCTCGAGGAACCATTTTGATTTCATACAATTTTTTCAATAACGTTTTTTTTTTCGAAAGTTCAGTAACAGCTCCAGAAATACAAATAAGGTCAAAGGTGATTTCACACGATGCCTACGTGCAAAAACATCGCTACAGATTTGACGGCTTTGGGCGCATCTATCGATGGCTTGGCACAACAATATAGTACACAATATTGAGTTACATACCTATCGATGGCCTGCCAGAACCAGTGCACGACGGGGACAAATAAGGCCAAAGGTGATTTCACACGATGCCTACGTGCAAAAACATTGCTACAGATTTGATGGCGCATCTATCGATGGTTTGGCACAATAGTTATAGTACACAATATTGAGTTACGTACCTGTCGATGGCCTGCCAGAACCAGTGCACGACGGGGTGGTGGTCGTGGTAGCCGCCGCGGTACTCAGTGTTGGCGCGCCAGTCCCCCACGTCGAGCTCTGGCGCGCCCGCGATCACCAGCTCCAGCTCGCGCGCGTCGAAGGCGCCCACCAGCCGCGGGTCCACCACCTGGAGATATTATTTTTATTATTAAAACGTGTTAAGGTTAAAGCTTTGAGCCCTATCCTAACATACAATGAAAGGTGGCTAACGTTTGAGGTATCTACTGACATTATCGAATAGGTATATAAATATGCTACTTGCAGTAAGCAATACAAAGGATGGGTAAGTACCTAGTCAAAATGTATGAAGCGGATTAGAAATAATTACTTCATAATGGATCATGATGAATATTTATAAGATTACTAGCTTTTGTCCGCAACTTCGTCCGCACGGAATAATTTCTTTTGGAAAACGCAAAAGCGTTTTCCAAAAGAAATTATTCCGTGCGAAATTTTACCCTGATTCTCCCGATTTTGAAACATTTTTTATTACTGCTCAGCTCGTATTGGTCTTAGCGTGATGTTTTATG